>JBAMAW010001814.1:0-246926 GCA_037043295.1 Amiota minor
TTGAAGAAGCATTATGTTTATAAGAAAACTTAATTGTTCTATTATTAAATTCCTTAAACTTCAAAATACATACCTCTTGTTTTTGTGCAGCGTTTCCTTTATTATTCGATTTAATTGATTTTATATTGAAGAAACAAATGGACAACTTTTTATAAACATTTATCAACACAACTTACCTGTTTCATTCCCATTACTTGCATTTTCAATACACTCTGTAGCTTCTTGTTTTTTCCTTTTTTGTCTAAAGGATTTTTATCTGCATTAAATTGTACAAAATCATAAAATTGATCTTACCATTTTCCATTAACAACTTATACTCTTTTTCTTCTTCTGCAAGTTCCTTTTGTCTCTGATCTATAAAATATTAACATTTTTATTATTTACCACCATTTACTTACAATTTATGTAGAATCTATGTAAGTATATTTATATACAATTATATTCACTTACAGCGATCATAAAACATTGATTTCTTCATAGTTGTAGATATTATGGTATGTTACTCTGAAAATTTTAAATAAAATCAAAAGTCCTGCGCATGTATTGGAAACTGATAGTGTCCAAGTTTTCAAATGATGTTAGGATAGATTGGACAGGAGCAAGTTCACCCAGTGGCCTTGTGGTCTATTGTGATACTTGATCTGGACAGTTCTTTGCTTCAGTATTTGGCATCGACCTAACTTTGCTAACACCATCATTACTTTAAGAGCCAATGCAAAATATGTTTGAAAAGTAGTAATGATGATGAAAATTGCAATAAAATTTGATGAATGAATCGATCTTTTTTTTTTTTGTATTGTATAAACATTTATTAAGAACATGTAACTACTTAGAAAGCTATAAAATATTGTTGTGAGGGAAAGACATTACAGAGATTGATTTTGAAGAAAATAGAGAAAAACAACAAACAAAACAAAAAAAATAAGTTTATTAATTGATAATTAGTGAGTCATTTGGGTGGTGTTTCTTTAGAAGCCTTTGATGTACCATTCTGGTTAATGACTCAGCTGGAGGATTTGGGTGGGATTGTATTGGCTGCTGTGGAAGTTTATTTCTGGAAAGCTCTCCAGTAGGCATGTTGAGGTCGTTATGAAGCATTGAGTTCCTAACGATGGTGATTGTCCTGAGAGCCTTACTTTATATCACCTGAATTTTTCTGCGATTAGAAGGGCGTGATGTACCCCACAACTGGATACCATATTTCCATAAAGAAGCAACAATTTGCTTGTAGGTTAAGAGCTTATTTTCCAACCTAAGTTTGCTTTTTTTTGGACAGGAGCCATTTCAGCCTTTTCATTTTGAAGGAACAGGAGCGAGCAATGGTTGTGATATGATGTTTCCATGTCAAGCGTTTATCAAAGAAAAAGCTCAAGTGTTTCACAACTGAAGACTGTGGAGTCGCCAGGCCACCCAATATTACCGTAGATATGATGAACATAGTTGTGACTTACTTGAGTTCACCTTGAACCACGCTTCCAAACGATTCATGTATGATTGCATGATTGAAGCGGCTTTCATCGGAGATTTGTCAGAACAGAGAACCGCAGTGTCATCCGCGGAATGTAGCTGGTTAGTGGCATTGGAGATCGGTTGGGGTATATCAGCTGTAGAGATGATGGAAAGCACAGGAGCTCACAGGAACACCAGCCTGAACAGGTCTGATTGAAGACTTATCATCTTAACTCAAAACGTTCTGGATTCTGCAACTTTAAAAAGAGCAGACGATACGATATCCTTTAATTTGTGAAGCAGTCCTTGAAGCCATATACGATCAAAAGCTTGTTCGACGTCCAGAAAAGCGCCAACGCAGTATTGCTTGCCCTCGACTGCAGATAGATGAACTTGCTCCGGGGTACCATGGTGTTCCCTTAAGCCAAAATGGTGATTTGGAATGACGTTCTGGAATACAACGATACAATAAGACATATTACTTACAACATATGACCCCGGTTGCTGTGAAGTTGGCAAGAAGAGATTATAAATTAAAATCAAAATAACAAAAATACTTGAAAATATTCTTATGGAATATATTTTTTTTCCTCTTGTTTGCTTTTTGTTATTGTGATTAACATTTCAGAGCTTTTTGTTTGTTTTGCGTTGTTGTTGCGATAATATCTGAGTAAGCTAAGATTCTTACTTGTTGTTTTTATATACGGTTTTATACAGTGTATAATGCAACTCCTTGACAGGGTGTCTCATTGTTTTTTTTTTGGTTTTTCATAAAGGAAAATTAAAGAAAATCTTAAGGTTTGTTTCGTCATCATATCGTACGTTACAATATAATATAATACAATAATATTGGGTTGGTGGAAAAGTTACTTCCGAAAGTGGTAGTATTGAGTGAGCTTCATAGTAGAATGTAACCATCGCATGAGTGCAATTATAATGAGCAGTTAAATCGAAAATAACTTTTATGTAATCTTTTGTAAATAGGTGATAAATATCAATCATGTGGATAATAGACTGAAATGGTAAATTCACATTACGGCAATTAGGAGAATATCTAATCTTCTTGGACACAGCATCTATTTTACAATCGTGGAGATGCGATTCGCATTCTTAGATATTAATATAATGCAGAAGTTCCAGCATCTTACTAGCAAGAAAATGAAAATTCTTGTCTTCTTGTGCTCAGTAACAAGCTTCCACTTTCCCAAGAAATATTAAAGTTGTTGTCATACCGAATACAACTGTAGGGCGCTCCTTTACATTCCTTCATTTAGATCATGCAAAGATTCCTCAATGACTGTGATTTAATGCTCTGTCATAGTTTTCATCATAGGCAAGTTAAATTCTAAAAGGTTTATGTGGGATATCCTTTTCAGAATTCCCATTCAGAAGTCCTGAATTGGAATTGTAATCTTCCCAGAAGTTAATGCTTTCGCAGTTCAATTATATCATAGGTATAACATTTTCACATACAAGCACATATGTAATTCCCTTTAGGAGTGATATTAAATTTTAAATAGTAATAAAAATAAAATAAATTTATATGTGGAAAATATTCAAAACGTAAAAGTTCATACAATTAAAACTAAGTAGTATCTCCTCCACATGGAAACCTGTAAAAATAATCACTCAACTCAATTCATCTTAATTATAATCGATGATAAAGTGAGTGTCATAAATAATTGCCGCTTTAATATTGTATATTCCAACCTTCCAAGTTCATTATTATTTTTCATAGATAAGCGCAATAATGGTAATGGCATTATTTCTACATACAATCCACACACTCATTACATAATTACATAGTATGCAGACATGTATGTATTACAGCCCTGCACAAGTCAACACCAAACAAAAAAATATCCCTTCTCGCACAAACGAATCCAGTGCTACACGCAACACTATGGATAGCAACACTGTCCGCTGGAATACTATCGTTCATCAACTAGTGTGGTGTTGTACTTCGATGATCTAGTCGAATTCGTTAACAAAGATAGAGTGAGACCGTCGTAGTAGGAGACACGACTGCATAGAATTCGAGCGAACGAATCAGCAAAATGCAAAATGCTCACTATTGCTATCCCATTTCCTCTTTCGAAGAAATATTTAGAAATGAAAATAATGCCTATTAAGGATTACTTAAGAATGATATGGTGAAATATCGTCGCCTGGTTTGCAATTCTTTCTTTCGCAAATCAAACAGAAATAAAAAGATTCCAACTCATTCCGACTCGTGTAACTCAAACAGCCCAAACAACTCGTGCTGATTCTTCTTATTGTCTCGATAGAGTGAGCGCGATTCGTAATTCATAGCAGAAAACACGAGACACAACAGCATAAAATTCGAGCAAACGAATCAACAAAAGAAATCAGTTGACTCATTTTCATTGTGTGCGTGTGCAGTATATTGCGTACTATTAACACTTTAACACTATATGTATGTATGTATGTATGTACGTGTGTGCCTGCAGTTACCAAATTCTTATTTTGTAAAAAAAAAGCCCCAATAGCACTGGAATGTTGGATATCAAATCAATATAGTGAAAGTCATGATGGCCCTTCTTCACCGACACAACATTAGTAACAAAACCACACACATACATACATACAAGTACATAGTAGCAACACATACATCATGGAAATATAATTGCATACAAGAAAATATTCTTAGCATTTACCCAATAAAATTGCCATTATTTTAAAATAAAGACACAAACACTAAACACATTTATTTGTGGTATTCAACCAATTTTTATTTTATTTCTGTTGAACACATTCATTTTCTTTCATTTGCGTTAAATGATGTATTTTTTGCGGCGTAATGTTGCAATACATCGAGAGTTGATTTTTTTATAGAACCAAACTCCAATATGAACTTTTTTCCATCGGTGAGGCGAATGTTGTCGGCTTCCAGTTGTTGCAGTATCATCAGAAAAACTTCTTGATTCTCCTCAGTACTATTTATATAGAAATCAATCACTGCTCTCAAATTTTTTTTTGTTTTCGGACCCAACTGATCGCATGTCATCACGTCATCTTTACAAGAAGCAAATGGACGCGTTAGATATTTTTCTTCCCTTTCATGCTTTTTGTTGTAACGCTTCATCTTAGCGGATGTCTCACGCATCATTTCTTGGAGTTTTTTTGCCATTTTGGTTAAAATATTTTACTGAGCAGCTTTCACGCAAATGACAGAATGAATAATGAACAGAAACTTTGACAATTGACTTAGTTGACAAACCAGGGCTAGGCAAATATCATAAATAGGGTTGCATAGAAAACTGATTGAACTACTACAACTAAGTAGTAAAAAACTTGATTGCGTTGGAAATGGAATTCAATTATTAAGAAATTATAGGATTTTTAGAGCGTAGCTCTATTTTGTGTGTTACGGCTTGAGTGAAATTTCCAAAAATGATGCTTAAAATAGAATCGTCAGATTTTTTTTAGGACTGGCAAACCGATGGCAATGGGAGTATTTTTATTTTTGTATTGAAAATGATTGTATTTAATTTGTTTTATGTTAAGATAAATTACTAGCTTAGCACAGCCACGATTTGCTGTGGCCTTTCAAACAACAAATATAAATAAGTAAAAATAAAATGATTAAGTTTTGCAAACATAATGATGATAATGATCAACAAATAAACATAATGATGATAATGATCACCTAATAAACATGATGATGATAATGCTCAATAAACTAAAAGTAAAGCAACAATTACAATGAACAACATATAAGTCGTTACGAAATTCGTAAACTCACACAGACACCTTAACTTTTGTCTATTTGGACTATTACATTCTGCTCTCTAAATATTTATAATTACTATATTGGAGCTATTAAGGCAAAGACAATTAAATTGTCTGCCTGGTGTAGTGGTTAGAGAGTTAGGAGGGCGTGCGGTTCAAGTTCTGCACTGGGAATTTTTTTTTTTTTACCTAATTCTATCTTAATAGAACTGTCATTATATTACATTTATTATTTTTAAGAAAGTATATACGTAAGTTTGAAAATAAATAAATAATAAAAGAATAATAGAAACTAGAAAGAAGGTTATCTTCGACTATGCCCAAGATGAAATACTCTTCTCGGGACGCAGTGAATGTTTCATTTTAGTATTCAAATGAGTGGTTTGTATGGGAGGTTCCCCCCCCTAGTCCAATTAATTGAAGGACCCGTGCCAGCTTTCAACAATCATAACTAAACCTTTCGCTAATATTGAAATTAAACTGAAATGCAACTTGAATATTTCCGTGATGCACCAGATCCTGGTTTCAGTTATGTAAATTGCATGCGGTGAATAATACTAAGAAAACTTATTCAGTCAATCTAAAGTTCAAAGTTCTTCTTCGCAGTAATGACGAACTTATCAGATATGGTTTTCAGCCAACCGAAACCTATAGAAACCGGCACTACCATAGCGGGTATTATCTAAAAAGATGGTGTAGTGCTAGGCGCTGATACGCGTTCCACAGCAGAACATATTATCTCTGATAAAATTTGCTCTAAGATAAGATACATTATTTGGCCAAAAATATCTATTGCTGCGCAGCTGGTATTGCAGCCGATGCACTATGTTTAACACGAGCGACATCAGCAGACCTGAAATTGCATAATTTGAATACTAATCATGAGGTGCTTATGAAACGGAGGCTGTTCCGTTACAAAAATCATATAACCGCTGCTATGGTGGTTGGTGTAGTCGACAAAACTGGTCCACATGTTTACGCAGTACATCCACGTGGATCTACTTCTAAAGTACCTTATGCGACTTTGGGTTCAGGCAGTTTGACTGCATTGGGAATCTTTGAAACACGTTGGCAACACGGTTTAGATGAAGCAGGTGCCAAGAAATTTATGTGTAATGCCATTTCTGCTGAGGTGTTCAATGATTCTGGTTCTGGATCAAATATAGATATGTGCATTATACGCAAAGATTCAGTTCACTATTTGCGTAATTTCGAAATGCCAAACAAAAAGCCTAAAACCCAGTTGAATTACATTTATAAGCCGGGCACAACACCTATATTGTCGACTTTAGTTGAGCGTTTCGATATCTCCGAACAAGTATATACCATATCCGAGGGAACTTTTAAATGAAATACTAATAAATCGATAATAATTTAATAAATCGATATAAATACATGTAATCAGACCAGTTTTGAGATGATTTAATAAACAATCTTAAAATTAATTTAACACAAATCATAATATACCTTTATTATTTATGATTGTCCTTATTATTTCTTTCCTCAATCAGAAACACCAATAAGAAATCCAGTGAGAATACGGTTAAATCCGGGCCGTTTGGTTTGGCGCCAAGTTTTTAAAATACAATATTGAAAGTGTACCACGAGGGAAAAACACTTATATGGGCACAAACACTTACCGTAGAGAAGAAGAATAAGAAAGAAAATTTCGGAATGGATCACTTGCACAAATTTTGTTATTCTTTTTGATTTAACCATAAAGATCCTGTTAGTTTAGTGTGTATTCTCTCTGATTGTATTAAATGAGTAATTCATTGGAATTGTGTATTAGATGTAGTAAATGAGAACAGTGATGAAGACTAAAGTTATTTTTAAATATTCTGTGTAAAGTTATTACATTAAATGTAAACAATATAATATAATATAACTTTTAAAATCGAAATTTTAATTTTTATTACATAAAAGGGTATTTTTGTAGTAGTGTAAAAATTATTTTTTATACATTTCTTGTATACTAGCAAGCAAGTAAAAAATATGTTTTTTAAAATATCTCCAAAATCGATTGAGATTAAGATTTGGATATTATAAGTGCGTGATCCAAATTCATCAACATTGTAAATTTTATGACCCTTGAATTTCTGGATCAGATAGCTTCCATACAAATATTTCAGTCTCAATATTGAAATGCTGTATGTATATTGACTATATGTCTTCGGTGATGACTAATTCAAGAACGCCCAGTGAAAGAACGGGTCGTTTGATTTAACAGGGTGCACTACGTATTGGAAAAGTTGCCATTGGTACAGGAGAGGCCTATTCTATTCCTTTCTCTTACTTTTGTAAATGATTTTCTGTCTTTATTCTAGACTCATATCATGACATATTATATAAAGACGTAATAAAGATAGCCTTTAGCAATATTCTTTAAAAGCCACAGAGTGGGACGTTTTAAACAGATGAGAGGGCATGAGGACGCTAGGAGAGCTTAAGAACAACGTCCTACATAAACATAGTAAAATAAACTCCGACGAGGTCGTGCACAAAAGGATGTCAGTGAAGCAAATTTTCATTTACAATTTCTAAATTTTCTTTCACACATACAATTTTTTTGGTTTAAATTTTTTTTTTTTTTTACTATTAAATATGCCGATATTTTTGTAACAAATTGGATAAACAAGAGAAACTGGAAACTTTTTTATGTTTTTGTTTTCTTTTTATCGAATAATCGAACACAAAAACCACATCCAATAATAATCAAATTCCAACTAACAATCTACTCTTAGTATCTCTTACAAAATTACAAATTTAGAACGATACTCACTGAAAACTGAAGATTTACTATGTGTTTAGTTGGAATTTGTTAAGTTGGTTCAATGGTACAACGCCGTGGACGGCTTAACAAACACGTCACTTTGGGCTACACTTCGTTATTGCACGGCAGGATCTTTTCTTGGGATTACATGAGTGTCGCTTCGGGCGACATGATTGTTTGTTAGGTTTGCATGTGCGACACCGTTTTGGTCGACATGTTCGCTCTTTCTTTATGGCGGAATGTGGTTTAGGGTGACATGAATGCTTCTTGCGGCGAGAACAGGACCGTTTCTCTTTTCAAGAGTATGACGAATGGTTCCCATAATCATCGTTTCGAACGCTTTTTAGCTATTGTGCCTTCCAGTAATTTACTGATTAAGTACAGATTAATAGAGCAGAAGATCCTCTTTTTAATTTTTCCTAAGATTCAGATCATGACAAAGTTTATTTACACGACTCTATTACCCATCTAAATACTTTGACTTACCGGCTTAAAAAGTGAACTTTGTTTGTCGTTTCACAAATTCTAAAACAATGCCGGCTTTCGTAATATAGAACTACCTTGCAGTTTGCTCCAATCCACACGAAAAGCCCTGTAAAAAAATTAAAATATGAGTTCTTAAAGTTTGGAAGTTCTTTTTTGCAGCTTTAAATTTATATTCCGGTTTGGATTTCAGTTGTCGGTGGGGCTTCGCAGCCGTGGTGCGCTCAATCTTAAGCGGCCTTTTGAAATTTTAAGTTGTTTAGATGAACCGTTAGGTGCGATATACCATTCTGAAACTCAAGTCCAAGACAATTAGTATTCAAAGAACCAGTTGTCGAGTCTGGATTTCGTAATGAACGATCAGAAGCAGTTTGATTACGCGCAGAACGACCGACACTATCATTGGAACTCTCCATGAGTATTAGAGTTATGAAGTACTTCCGTTATGCGACGTGCGTCGACACGCACTCTCGGAGAGCCCGGTCAAGTGGTTCGAGCGATTTTTTATAATTTCTTGATCCATAGCCATCAATCCAGCAAACTTCAAAATCGTGGAGTTACTGGATCGTGTAGCTGCCATACAAACCAAAATGTTTCTTTTATGAAGACCCCTTTAAGTTTTTGAAAATATTATAGTTCTAGTATTTATTTGCTGATGCCCAGATAGAACTACATATTCTGTAAAAATTTCAACTCTCTAGCTATTACGGTTCATGAGATATGACCCGAGGACGGACGGAAGGACGGACAAACGCACGGACGGAAAACGAAGTCTCTGCAATAGGGTTCCTTTTGGTACCCTTTGGTTCCGGAACTCTAAAAAGGTTAACTTTGGCTATGCCGAACTTCACGCAGCTCTAGGAAAAGTTTTTGCCTACACTTATGTTGAGGGTATAGTCAGTACAGGTGGGAGACCTACAAATGAATCACTTCTATTATTTTGTAATGTTATATGATATGAAGTTGTTATTAATTCTTTATGATTTACTAGTTTATATATCATACTTAAAAAAAAAAAAAAATTAAATCATTGTAACACCAATTCATTCATTTTTTTTTTTTTATCAAATTCATTTTCCTACTAGCGCTACTATTATTGTGACCGTAGGTTTATATGTATGTACTTACAAGTCTTGATAACATAAAACAAACATTTTTTTTAAGATTGGTTAATTGAACTATACTGAATCATATACCCATCGGTTTCGATCGATTCATTGTCTCACATACGAGTAAACCGATCATTTTCCAAATCAAGTGAACTACATACAAAAATAAAAACTAGCTTTTCTAGATTACTTTTAAGCAATATTAAGCAACACTCGATATTTCGCCAACAACATTAACAAAAAATTGGTTTTTACTTAAATTGCATTTGAGTCTCAGATGTCAGAAGTCACTTACGGTTGTATCTTTTATAGTAACATGTACCGTTAATAAAGGTAAAAATGGTGTACTAAGTTTGTACTACGTAAAACGTAACGGTAACAACACAAAAGGAAGTGATTGAGTAAGTCCCTTAAAGTAACAGTTGATATTGATCAGCATGAAGAAACAAATTTATCTAGTCATGTCCGTCTGTCCAGTTGCCTGTTTCTTGGAAAATGAAAGATCCTGAATATAGTATACAGTAACCTAGGTATGTAGACAAATGCCCTTATTTGCTTATGTTTTGGTGGAAACCCTTTGGTTTCGACACATTGTACCTTTTACTTTCTCAATCGAATCTCTAGGGTAACTCCGTGAGCCTCACAATATAAAACCATCAAGTTGAAGAGTTTTAGAGTGACTGATTGCTTCTTTGACAATCTCTTAAATCTGCAATATTAATTGAATAAATACCAAATTGCTCCTTTGACAAGTTTGATTCACGTTTTTACCATGAACCCAATCACGCCTCATATATCAATGTGAAAAAACATCTTTTTTTTGGGGAAATTAAGATGCCTCATTTGCTTAATTTCTGTCAAACGATCTCAACACAAAAAAAAAAAAAAAAAAAAACAACAACCACAGATTTGAAAATATCGGTAAAACCTTTTCGAAATATAATACTTACTTACAATACGAAATTTATGAACTTTCTTTCATTCTAAAAATATCCAATGGATGCAATATCCACAATCCTAAAAACACATTGCCCACCCACATCAAAAAAAAAAACCAAACAAAAACAAAAAAATGACTGACTTTAAAGACATTTCTGTTTAAATTTCGGTAGTATATATTTTAATTGGTCAGTACCCACCATTAAAATGATTTTGGTGACAGAGGGTATCCAATAGTCGAGTGCACTCAACTATAGCGTACCAACTTGTTTCTTCTTGCAAATATTTGTAATATGAAAACTTAACAACAGCAGCTACAACAATTGAATACGTGGATCAACCGAGGGTCAGAAAGAGAGAGAGAGAGAAAGAGAGAGTGAGTGAGAGAGGAAGATAATCTAAGAAACTGGTTAGAGATACACCTCCTTTACATGTTGCTCAATGCTGCATGCGAAAAGTTTATTGAACTCTTCGAGTTTCAATAAGAAAAACTAGATCAATCAATTTCTGAATTCAATCAATCATGTTAAGTTCTTCCAATTTATTTGAAGCAAGGCGAGCTCAGGTAAGTGGCGTTAAACTACATAAATGTGACTCCCAGTCGACTCAGAAAAGTGTTATTTTGTCACCAAAGCCACAGCAAACTACAATATTTGTAGGTTTTTTTGAAGATCAGTATACCTTTGATCCATCTTCTTTTGAATTGGTTTGATGCTCCTCCTCTCTCTCTCTCTCTCTTTTCGCTTTTTTTTTTCCAAGAAATTTGACTCTAAATATTATTTATTTTATTTATTTATCGTAATCAAATCTAATATATAATACTAAACTTAATACTAATTTTAACGAGTGACTAGCTGCTGGGGCCTATGACTCGAAACTCTAAATTTATATTGCATTGTTTGGGTTTTGATTATAAAGCACATATATGCCTAGACTAATCAATATATTCATTTAGTAAGATATAAAAGAAATTAAACAACACTAGTCCCATTTCATTACCCCTCTGGAATGGGAGAACTCGCTCGACAATGAAACATTTTCGTAATAAATTTCCGATCAGTAGCTCAAGAACTTAATGTTCAGTCATCTAATTAAAATAGAAGGACGTGCAATCATTTCTATATAGACGGGATGGATTGCTTACTATTTGTTTTATTTGTAGTACCTACCACTTAAGTACCTTAGGTCAGACAGATTTTACATAAGTTTACTTCATAGACCTTTATGAATTTCATTTGCATCATTTTTAGTGTGCTATGGGATCCCTTCTTAATGTAGTTGGAGAATTTTACAGTACATGATTTCAATGTTATTTACGAGGTTGGGCAAGTAAAGCAAGTTTTCATTTACAATTTCTAAATTTTACTAAACATAAATTTTCCTGAATCATCAATATATAAAAATACAAATACCTATCTTACTTTTATGAAGTACTTTCGATACCCGGGGTTGATACGCTCTCTCGGAGAGCCTAGTCAAGTGTTTCAAGCAATTTTTTATGAGGTATGGAGCATTTGTCCTGAATTATAATTTTGCACGTTTTAAGGACTGTGGCAAAAAAAAAAAAAAATCCAGAATCTGTGCTGTTGCATATAGATTTTTCGGTCTGTTTTAAACTCAATGGAACGCGTTGTACGTCTGCCATCGAGTGGCTTTAATGCAAGTCCCGATGATGCCACTACGAGTGTATTCCCATGCGTATCAAAACTTGAAATGTTTTGCATGTATCTCCTAGAACATCTAGGAAAAAAATTCCGCCAAGATAGTTCTTTCTCATGTCGATGCCGGCATACCAAGTTGACAAAGGATTTTGTGGTCCTCAATCAATATTCAAAAAAAATTGAAAATGACTAATAAGCAGCTTAAGTATAACTAACTAGATAATAACAATTATTTATATTGAATTTCACAGAATTTTCATAAAGTCATGACGTCGCTGGGTTAAGTGTGTTTCAGTCGTCGTAGTAGCCCAATGTCTTTGTTAGAGTGGAAGCTTCTTCGTTTATATGATTTATTAGTCTGTGTTTATGGGCAATATTTGTTATCTCTTAGTTGGCAGATTTCATTCTAAGATCACGCTCAATATCACTTCAGTCAAAATTTCAGTTTAACCGGATTGCTAGGGAGGGTACCTCCCATACAAACTCCCATTAAAATTCTGGTTCTTATTTTTTGTTTTTTGGACTATTGGACTGAAATTTAGACACTATAAGTTTCTGATATAGGCGTGGTATATATTTTTTAATCAGTCAAATCAAACCACAATCTGGTACGGAACCCTCCGTGCACGAGTGTGACTCGCAGTTTTTTTTTTTTTTTTTTTTTTTTGTTTAATGCGAAGTTTATCCGTTTTTTCTTGATTCTGCCTTTTATCGCAGCTTAAAATGGCATTTGCTTCCTAAATATTTGGACGGCTTTGAATATAAAATTTGTACACCATTCATATAAAGTGGTATGTAGTATATGATGTGTTTTGTTTTATGAGAAGACTTACTTTACTTACAATTTTTGCGGACAACACCTTAAAAGCCTCTGGTCTACTGAAATAAAATCACTTGATAAATTGCTGCTCCAAGTTTTCCAGTAATCTGTTAGATGTCTAATGAGTATTAATCTAGCAATCTATTAATTTACCCTCGACAAATTCACATATTAAAAATTAGGAAACCACTATCATCTTTATTAAATATTATTCCGGTACTTGAAATTCGAAAATCATTAAATTGACAAATAATGAATACTAAGAACAAAGGAAATTATAATCAATTGGATCAAGAACTGCTGCTGTTTCTTCCTCAGCGAATTTTGTTTGTGTTTCTATCTGTCTTCGTTGGGGGGCTTGTTAATGAACCAAACACAACAGCGGTACTGATAAAGTGCGTTATCAGAACTGAAAAAATACAAGTTGACAACGTTGAAAATATTTTGATTGAAACGACAACGCACTGTGACGCAAGTTCCATCTGCTACGTTTCAGGCTGATAAGTAATGCCAAAACAACAAAAAAAACGAAATCAGTACTAACAAAAGATCACAGCTATTAATAATTTAATTAACATTGAGTCGCTAGGTGGACATACAGAAAGACAGACAGTCAGATAGAAATGGACAGAGATCAATTCTACAATATATAAAATTAACTTAGTTTACTTTAAAAGATTTCATCATCTTTTGATTAAGAAAACAAAACAAAAGCAAAAAAAAAAAAAGAAAAACGAAAAACAAACATGTGAATAATGTGTTAGAATCTATAAAATACTGAGAACATTCATAGATCTCAGGGGTTGCGTGGGCGTTTTCTATGCTTCAAATTGTAATAGGAAATCATTATGTTCGATGCGCAACGTTTTCTGTTCGAATCATTTGCAAAATTATCAAAATGTTCAAGGTCAAGGAAAATGCTATCAAAATTTCATACTCTTAACTAAAAACAAGAGAAAAAGAGGTTACCTTCGGCTATTCCGAAATTGTCATACGCTCCTGTGATTGATCATACAGATTCAGTACACGTACAGCATTTCAACGCTGAGACCGAAATATTTGTATGGGAGCTATATGATCCAATAATCCTGAAGTCTTAAAATTTACTTGCTTGGTGAATATGAGTCAGGCACTTGCAGTGTCCAAAAGTTTTCTTAATAAGAACCTGAATTTTAATGGGATCCGATTTGGCTTTTTTCGACAAATCTGCAGCGTCTTGTGAAAAGAAGTTTTTGTGCAGAGATGCAGACCGTTATGGCTGAATGGCTTACGGTACCTACATACCTAAATAAATATAGAAATTATCTTTCAAAACTGAAGAGCGATTTCAGATTTACCGATGTCATTTAGCGTTATCATTATCATGCAATTTCTAAGGAAGACAAAGACTCGTCATGAACAAAATTTCATCATAATACTTATGTCAGTAGCTGAAGAAGTAAATTGCTTAGAATGAGATTTATACGCAAACAGATGGACGGTGGGTTGAGTAGATGGACTAGAAGCATTTGATTCGATGTTCATGTTAATAGAAGATTTATTTATGAGCTCACCAATTGCAATCATCTGATTAAAGTTAAAATATTTTTCAAACAATTATGTATAGTGAAATGTATAGATAAAAATAAAGAAATTATAATTTTATTTCTCTATAGTCCAAAGTCTATATATCACAGCATCATTAATATGAAATAATATATACATATCCATACATAATTTATTTTTGTTTTTTTATTTATTTATTTATTTTATTATATATTACATCAAACATATATACTATTTATAATCATATTAATGATTATATAGAATATTCACTTGGCGATTAATATTAAATTGCTGGTAATATTGGATTTTGGATGAAAGATTATTTGGACCCAAGAGCAACAAAAAAAAAAATTAAAAAATATATATTGTCGGAAGTGAACTTTCTGGATTTAAATGTTTATATAATAGATGGAATTGGGAATGCATGACCTTGCCCGACCACTGCAATATATCGAAGACATGCGAAGAATTCAAATATTATGCATGGGATTATGGCGTAGAAACAAAATGTGTTGCGATACTTTCAGCTACGTCAATGATGAACTAAGTTTTGAAGATTTCAGATATTTCATTTGCTTAATGTGCGAGCATATAAGTAAATAAGTTCTAAGTATAGCTACAAAATATACAACTTCCAAAACTTAAGGCATTAAGAATTGATAAAATAATATCAATTGGAACACTTCCAACAATTTCCTTCTTAAAAAAATACAATAATTTGGAAGAAATAGAGCCAGTTCTTGTTGAGTACGTGGACGAGTGCAAATACCAAGTCTCAAGCGGCTTCTAGTGATTCGCTATTATTTTGATGATTCTAAAAAAGGTACTGGATGCCAAGCAAATTAATGCAAGAAAATTCAAGCAGCGGTTCATACATTTCCTCCTTCTTATATAAGAAGAACACTTTTCCCAACCTGGAGGAACTTGGCATTGTGACGCAAAATATTAATACGTCTTACCATAATTTCAGAAACATTCTCGGAATACCATTGCGTAACTTGAAATCATTATATTTATTAGGATTCCTTCCTATTGCCATATCCAAATGATTAAATTCATATACAATTGCCAAAACTTGGAGAGAATGATTTTGTATGACTCCAACTATTTGAAAGAACTAATAGCAACTAAACTATAGGACAGATTGATCATAATTTGCAATTTTGAAACCTATTCCTTATTTACTCATATACAAATCGCAGCCAAGTTTTCTTTTTGTAAATAATTTTCAATTAGTCACGCAATGATTTTTCGCCTGGCAGTTTTGATTGCCGCCTGGCTGGATGTCCGCTGTACCCTGGGCAGCCTTTGGTTTCTGGTGTTGCGCACGAACCAACGTCGCCGTACACAAGCAATGGGTCGTCCGAAAGTGAAGTCTTGCGACATTGGACATCAATTGAATATGGAAAAGTATGAAAGTTGAATTTAGCAATTGAACAAGAAATTAGATGGAAAAGTGAGTGTGATAGTTAAGCTTAGTAATTAAACATCATATGTAATTGAATGTTGAAATTGAATACGAAATTAAATTTATGAATTGAATCTGAAATCTGATTTATGCTATTGAACAAGAAATTTGAATGTAAAAATTTAGTAAGAAAGTTGAGCTTAGACATTGAACATCATGGACATATATTGAAAGTTAAAATTAAATATGGAAATTGAATGCTGAAATTGAACAACAAAAATTATTGCTGAAATTGAATATGGAAGTTGAATTTCAAAATTCAACAGGAAAATTGAATGTTGAAATTGAATTTTGAAATTGCACAAAAAGTTCAACATAAAAATTGAATATGGAAGTTGAATTTGAAAATTGAATATTGAAATTGATTATGGAAGCTGAGCTTGATAATTGAACATTCTATTGTTGAAATTAAATTTATGAATTGAATATCTGCCATTGAACGAGAAAGTTAAAAATTGAGTAAGAAAGTTGGTCTTAGCAACATAAAAGCTAGTTAATGAAATTTTACTGACTGATTGATCTAATACATACCTATCTGTGGCAACGAGTCAAAGGAGCTTAAGCATTCGCACCCACCTCTGAACTTTTTTACTGATCGTTCGAGCACGTTGACAAAGAAAGGACCACATAGATCACATGCTTTGTTATAATTTACAGATTCTAATGATTTAATACAAAACTTAAAAAAAATATATTAAATAAATATTACGAAAATTTATTGTTGAATAAAAAAGTACGAGTACATAAAAAATATATATTGTAGATTTAGAAATAGACATGTCGCCCTGTTGGAGATACGGTATACAGGTGTATGGTATCGCGGCAAAGTCGAATCTTGATAGGATAAAAGTCTTTCAGGGTAAAATAGACGTATCTCTGGCGCTCACTGGTATATGCGGACCAGTGATATTGAAAAAGATCTGAGCATTCAAAAGATAGGTGACCTTATCGAGGCTCAATCAACGGCATATATCAACCGATTATCTGCTCATCCCAATTATTTGACCAGAAAGCTTCTATCCGGCATAAGAAGAAGAAGATTAAAACGCTCGCATCCCACTGATTTGAGAACTAGAACAATCCTTTAAAATCTTATCTCTTAGTAACAAGATGTAAATAACCTGTAAATTTTGTATTATATTTTTATTTGTTAGATACAAAAAAAAAAAAAAAAAAATCATTTACCACAACTACAATATATTACCAACTAGATGTATTGTCCAGTTTGCGCTCCTCTTAATTAATGTTTTATATTTAGATTAAGTTGATTTTGTATAGTAACAATATACTAAATAAAGTTTTGACAAAAAAAAGACATGTGTATTGATTTTGCAAACATACTTATGTAGTATATCTGAAAGCTGCCGTGTCTTGTCTTAAGCTATTGTTGTATGAGTATTAAGTACAAGTTGATTTGTATCTATGATAAAAATAAACACAATGTATAAACAAGATCAAGTTATTGTTCATTATTTATACAGTTGTGGAAACCAGTTTTAAATTAAACAAAGAAAAAGTATCGTTTTTTTTTTTTTTTTTTTTGTGCAAAAGCCAAACCACAAAACTCAAGAGACAAATGAATACAAAAACTGTGACTATAGTTATAAGGGAATCGGGATGAGATGTAAGAACTACAAAAATGCAGAATATACTCGGTTTATGTATTGCTTTTCTTTTCTAAACAAAATAAAAAACGACTAGGAAACAAGAAATTTGGTTAACTTCTGTTTTATACAAATAATTTCACTCAAATTTAATAAACAATAACATTTTAATTAATTTCTAAAACTTAAGAAAGTTTTTTAGATACCAAAAATTTGATTTCTATGAAATAGTATTGTATCATAATATTCTATATTTTAGATATTCTTGCGTATAGGATAACTTTTATGAGAAATCCAACATATTTCACCATAATTTATTATGACACAAAAATATAAAAGATATAGATACTTACATACTTGTATATTGTATACGATGGTGAAACAAGAACCTAAGTATGTAAGTTTTAACATTTAATTATAACAATTTTTGAGAAAACAAATGGTGACGTTAAGACGAAGAGAGGTTAGAGAAGATTATGGGGACTCGGAACTTTCGTTATCCAAACTTAATTTATTACATAATTGGCCTAAGAAAAACGCACAAAATGTGAAATTGCTCGAGTGGCCCTCGTACTCCCTATACATAAATACTACAGAGAACGTTTGGGGGTTATTTTTTCAAAGAGGAAGACAATTTAACGATTCTGCGGCCCCAAGTTACTATTCTATTTGTTTTTGCATATTGTTCTTGAGTTTCATGTATATTGTATCTACATCTTCGTTGATTTGAATTTGTTTTGAAGAACGTCCAGTAAAAGAACGGATCATTTGATTTAACAAGGTGCACCACTATTTCTTCTTCTTAGTTTTCTAAATGGTTTTCTGTCTTTATTGTAGACTCCTATCATGACATCATTTAAGTATAAAGATTTGAGGTAGCTTTAAGCAATATTCTTTAAAAGCCAAATGAAGAGCGAGATGTTGAACAGTTGGATAGCATTCGTGAATCTTGAAAGCGAATGTGTCTCATTTAAGTTGTGTGTTTTCATCGCCTTGATTTGCTAGTCCATGTCACTGTCCTTGTGCAAAAATAAAAAACAAAATCCTTGACTTTTTCTCAGTCACGCAATTTTCGTCCGTATGAAAATCTATTGAGTACTTTTTAAGTTTATCGCGTTCAGAAATACAGGGAGATAGATACGTAGGGGAGATTTTGTTTTATAATACATTTATACATGTATTGTAATATTGATACAAAGATATATACATATGCTCAATCTAGTATATAGTAAAAATTCTTCAGTTTTACATTTCTGGCTTGAAAAATATCAAATTGGGTTTTTGTTTTTGAATTGTTCAAAGTATATAAGAATTTCCACCACCTCCTAATTATTTACGATAGCAAAAAAGAATGTGCTGAGGCTCAGTTTTTGTAGAAACAACATTCAGAGTCATTTCCATAGAAAAAAGATCTAAATTGATGCCAAGTTCCATAACAGATCCTTAATCCATGTAATACCTCATCCCCAGCATCGATTCGGAACTTCAATAACAATCTTAAGTTTCCTTCTCCGTAAGAACTTTTTGATTCCAAATTACCGTCGTCCCTATGACCTCTTAACGGTATATTTTGTACCCTACATACAATATAAAAGTGTTTTGAAAATCAGTATAAGTTTTTTAAGATTCTCGTCAATAGTTTTTATCTCATGAGATGATATGGTTTTTGAGAGAGCATCAGACGCAGAGGGGAAGACGATATAATTTATCATCCATGACAAACATGTGTGACAATTTAAAGTAACTATTTTAGGGTTCCGTTTGGTACCCTTTGCCTTTAATGCTACGCTGTATCATGTATAGGCGCTATACATTTGTTGCAATCAGCCAAATCGGAACACTATGGAGGTATTTGTCATACAAACTCCACTTGGCCGATTTTTGTAATTAGTCAATTAAAAATTCTACTAATTCAATTTTATAAAAATATATGTATTATCTATTAATTTTACATGATTTGCAAGCCCCAGAGCAGCTTCATTCTAACTCTCGAATAATTCACACAGGCATCAAACCCATTTTAAGTTATACAATTTATACGAGAAGTTGCTGAAGATGTCGGCATATCGGTTGTCTCATCCCATGCATTTTTTTCTGATATTTGCGCATGAAACGTGTGCCAGCAGAGTTTGTTTCGAAATTGTTAAGTTTTGAGCAAAAGACGCAACACATGAGCATCGCTCAAAAGCCGTTGAATGACGTTAACGACAATCCTAAATTGCTGACAAGGGTCACAACTGATGACGAAACATGGGTATATGGTTATGACGTCGAAAAACAATGTATTACAAATTTGTTGATCCATTTTTTTTTTTCGGAGTAGGCAAAAATCGAAGACGAGCCAAAACACATGCAAGCAAAACAGCTGTCAAAAATAAACTAATCATTCAAAGTGGCCGACCTTGATAGCGATGATAAGTGAGGGACATGAGTACCAACATAACGCAATAAAAAAAAAAAAACAAAAAGCGAATATTACGTTGCCCACGTAAATTCAAAATTCGCGATACTTTTTGAACAGACCTCGTATAATACAATATAATTTATAATAATGGTGCAAAATTCTCACAAAATACTTAAGAAGTATCATAAAAAAGTTGATCTGCATTAGATTGGTAAAAGGATCGTGGCTCGTCGCGTCTGTTGCCTTTCTTCATCATTTGGGCTTTTTTTTTTTTTTGCTCTTTCGCATTGGAACTCTATTTCCTTAATCTGTAATAATGAGAAAAGAAATGCCGAAAGTAAACATCTCAAATACAAGTATCTACGGGAGAACTGAAAGAAAAAACTAGATTGAGTTAAAGAAAAAGTTAGAGAGAATTTGAAAGACTAGTAATTGTTAAAATAAGATGTACCTATAAAAAATAAAATAAATATAAATATTGTTCATTTGTTTTTGTATATTTTTTTGCGTGTCATTTGATAATCGTAATTCGATTGATTCTGCTAATATTGTTTTCAAATATTCCACATACGTAATGTGAAAGACAAAGGCTTTTTAGTGCTCTCATGGTATTTGTAACGTATTACAAGACATGAAAAGATATAATCATTCATTGGACAGTTCAGTTTATAAATTTGCAATTCGTTTTCCCTTTGCTGGATTACTTACTTTTGTTGTTACTGGTGCCCAGTGGGTGTAACGACTCTAAGAGAAATGAATGACGATCCAATTCTATATTATTCTGTCCCATTCTATCCTATGCACTTCAATTCAATCCAATCTTATTATATCCTATGCAAGTCTAAAAGTCAGGAAATCTTCATTGTCTCATGTAAAATAGTGACAAAATCCAACATGTAATCAAAGCAATGTGGTGTTGTTGGACTCTTGCCGTCAATATTCCATCAACTTATAATCAATTATGGAAGAAAATTATAGAAGTCTGCTTTGAATCGAGTTAAAGAAAATTCGAGTTGTAGGAGTTCGAGTTATAGAAGTTTAATAAACAATATTTTTTGGATTGGTCGAATTATATTTATTATTGTATATTATGTAGAGAATCCAATGAAATTGTCAAACTTTTTTGAAAGACACAAAACTGAATCATAATCAGAATTGGAAATCTACAATAGGCTGACTTACACAAGACCCACACAGAAATACGAAGGGCAACATTAATGGTACAATATATAGAATATCTAACCCATAACAATATCGATGAATATAATTTCGTACTAATCACTATTAATGCGATCGACTATCTATCAGTAATTCTATTTCTTATTTATCAGTTGTTACAATAGGCTGCCCGAATTGTGGCTGCAGTGGGCATGACTATTGACCTGCTATTCTCTAAACTAGTCGCATCTTTGAAAAATCAACATGCTTCTTAAATTAATAGATATTATAAGTATAATCTTAAAAGTTTTATATTGTATGATAAAAAGATTTACGATTGTCTTCAAAGAAATAAAAGTTAATAAAATTCGAATTGATTAGAATTAGAAAAATCATTTTACATTTTTTTAACATCAAGAACTTTCACATTTAATTGATTTGAGTTATTGTCGATGCGTACCTCTAGTCTTATAAGGCTCATAAGTACAAATCCCAATTTATTGTTAGAACACAAATTGCGTTCCTATGGAAAAATTGGTTTAAAACTGAAATGTTAGGATATTTCGTATTATAAAAGCTTCGTTTCTGCAACAAGGAACTTCAGGAACAATAACAATTATGTTGAAAAGCTTTAAAGCTGAAAAGCTTTGTGTAATTTTTAAACAAATCTAAGTGTTTTGTATCTGGTATCTATGAATTGTATTAGATATCGTAATTTATTGGAGACAAAAACCAAGTATCATAAAGGGTATGGGTTGACATTGATGGGAAATCTGCCCCCGGATATTTTGTATTTGGAGTTTGTGGATCACTTTGCTACTCATTCTAAATTTTTCACACCAAGTTTCAGCACTTAATCTTACGCGGTTTTGGAGATGCATATTAAAAAAACAACTAAACCCATAGGGTACCAAACGGAACCCTATTACTAGGACTTCGTTGTCCGTCCTTGAGCCATATCTCATGAACCATAATAGCAAGAGAGTTGAAATTAACGTGTAGTTCCGGGCAACAGCAAAAAATAGTACAATTAAAATATTTTCGAAAATTTAAAGGGTTACCCATACAAGAAACATTTTGGTTTGTATGAGAGCAATACGATCCAGTAACCCTACGATCTTGTAATTTGCTTAGTTGGTGGAAGTGTATTACAAACTTATAGTGCCGAAATTTCAGTTTGATCGGACCACTAGGTAGGGTACCTCCAATACAAACTGAGGGTTTGTTGTAAGAAAAATTTTTTGTTTTTTGGACTATTGCGCTAAAATTTAGACACTACAAGTTTTTCTCATTTGCGCGGTAAATTTGTTGGGATAAGCCAAATCGTACAACAATTAGAAAAACTTTTTCGTTTTTTCTTTTTTGTCCTATCGAACTGAAACTTCGACACTATTAGTTTCCAATACATTCGCAGGACATTTGTTGGAACCACCCGAATCGGACCACTAGGAGGCCTACCTCCCATACAAACAACCCATTTTCATTCATGTTCTTATTAGAAAAACTTTTTTGTTTTTTGTCCTATCGAACTGAAACTTGGACACTAGGTTTTATATCAGAAAGTAACCTTAGATTATACAATTATAATAACATTCAGTTTAAAACTTAATGTTTGGTTGAAAGTAGTCATTAACACAAGCGAAATATTTGATTTTATTTAAAATTTTCAGAGTAACATACCATAATATCTACAACTATGAAGAAATCAATGTTTTATGATCGCTGTAAGTGAATATAATTGTATATAAATATACTTACATAGATTCTACATAAATTGTAAGTAAATGGTGGTAAATAATAAAAATGTTATTATAATATTTTATAGATCAGAGACAAAAGGAACTTGCAGAAGAAGAAAAAGAGTATAAGTTGTTAATGGAAAATGGTAAGATCAATTTTATGATTTTGTACAATTTAATGCAGATAAAAATCCTTTAGACAAAAAAGGAAAAAAACAAGAAGCTACAGAGTCTATTGAAAATGCAAGTAATGGGAATGAAACAGGTAAGTTGTGTTGATAAATTTTTATAAAAAGTTGTCCATTTGTTTCTTCAATATAAAATCAATTAAATCGAATAATAAAGGAAACGCTGCACAAAAACAAGAGGTATGTATTTTGAAGTTTAAGGAATTTAATAATAGAACAATTAAGTTTTCTTATAAACATAATGCTTCTTCAAAAGACCGATCCAGTAATCGATACAATTATAGAAGAATTTTCCGAGTATATTGATACCATATCGTCAGTAGTTACTTCAAATGCTGGTACTACACCGGCTGAGAAACTCACTGCTCCACCTGGTGACAGAAAGTGAACGATTTATACTGGAAATCAATTGGTACGTTATTCATGCGAAAAAGTCTTAAGAAGACGAGAGGAAGTAAAATCAATTTTGGCAGAAATTAAAGAAATTGAAAACTCTGAATTAGCTGAAAAGAAATTAAATAAGAATGGTAAGTAGTCAAAACAATTACAACTTACAAATTACAATTGTGTTATGATGATTGCCCTTCCAGGTGAGGAACCATCTGGTTCCACAATCCATTAGCAGTACGATCAAATATGAAATATATAAACATTTCAGCAAAGGAATTGTACGGTTATACTCCTATGATTCATTCAAATAAATTTTAGACGAGCATGTAATATCACTTACACAACTTACTTACGCAATTATGATTCTGTACTACAATTTATATTGAAAAAGACTTCCAACGCCTAAGGTGTGCAATGTTTCTTTTGGGTAATGTTTTAATGTTTACAAAAATGTTTCATTTAATATTTTTCGCTGGATTTTCATAGCATAAAAATTTGTTTACTAGTAAATTGTAAATTGTTTAACAGTGAAATTAAAATTTAATTTTTTGGTAAAATTGGTTTTTTATTTAAAAATTATACGATTATATGGGATCAAGTCAGCAACGGTTGCATATCTTGACTTATTTAATGTTGGTTTTGAAAACTGTTCTTCTCTGAAATGTTTTAATTTTCTGTTCTCGAGTGAGTACTTAAACATGTTAATGGCAAACGCATTTTAACAAATGACAGCTTAATAAAACTTGATGAAAACTTGGTGAAAACCTGGTTCTTTTTAAGATTCAAATTTCAGCATTAAAAATTAAAAAAAGAAATTGTTGTCATTTGTTTTAATGTCGCACATCACTTGGTTTTTCCAAAAATACTGCGTGTTTACAGGGAAATATATAATTTCGTACAGCAAAGTATTCATTTTAATAAGTCAACATTGCAAATAAAAAGGATTGGCTAAAATTTTTAAATATATTTTATGCTTATTAGGATCTTCAGCATCGGTGGAACGAAACTTTTGTGCAGACAAAACTCGATTAGAAGTGGAAACATTGAAGTATCCATGCGATGATTTCTATAATGGTGAAAAGTAATGGTGGTGATCCCATCCATAGGTGGCGGCTCTGTACAATAGCAGAATAAATGGACACATTAGTGTAACCAGAAAAACAGTCTCAACAGAACAGGCGATGGAAACGGTCGGAACAGAAAGAGAACGAACGAAAGAAACAGATTGATCAGCAGTGAAGGAAGTTGTTACAATATATAAAGTACATGAATTATGTTGAAATTTCTATATCCACATATTTCAACATTGAATTGAATTAGTTTTTATAACCACATAATTATAATTTTCACGCAGTAACGTTGGCCATGAAGTTGGTCCTTGTGTCCGCCTCTATGTGTCCAAACTAGCCCCTCAGTTGCGTATTTTGGCTTTTGTGGAGTGAGTGATGTGAGAGGGAGAGGGAAATGTCAAAGTGGTTATTTCGCGACTGTCGCTGAGTGTAAACACAAGCAAGAGACACCAAAAAAGAATCAACGATAAGCGTCGCAGGGTGCAAAACGGGTCGAAAATTTAAATCACCCAACCAACTGCTGGCACACCTATGGCTATTTTAAGCGAAATGAAAACCAATCCAAAAACCGTTGGAGATGTCACACAGCATATTTAGATTCATTTTTTTTATAGAATATTTATTTAGGTGTTGTTTTACGACAAATATAAGATAAAATAATACTCAAAACTTTAATCTTTTCTAAAGACTCACCCATTCGTTCTATCCTGACGAAAATAAAAATATTAAAAAACTACGAAAACTTCATTCATCCTTACACAAGAATGTTGAATTATGTAGCAAACTAAATTTGCAATTCTCGCTTCAAAACCTCATAAAACCATCCCCTCCCTGGGTATTTGACTCATCCTCCATTATACTAACCCACCACTCAGCAACTACAAACGCTACAGCCCGCGAAATCTTCCAAAAACAATTCCTTGAATTAAGGAACTCTCTTAGAGGATTCAATCATTTCACATTACTTCTGACACATCAACCATAGAAAGACACCTTCTTCCTAAGTTCACCTCCATTTATATCGCAGGAACTTTGCAATCTGCACTGACTTACTCTCCTCACTTACGGCCATCGCATACACTAACAACGTAGAAACCGAAAGATACAGGCCGCAAGACGAGAAAAAAATCTTACTAATATGGTTGCCCACTTAACCAACCAACCATCAGAAATCACCTCGGCACAAACGATTTAGAAATCCTTCTAACTTTGAACTTTAGATTGACTGAATAAGTTTTCGTTGTTTTACTCACCGCATGCAATTTACATAACTGAAACCAGGATCTGGTGCATCACGGAAATGTTCAAGTTGCATTTCAGCTTAATTTCAATATTAGCAAAAGTTTTAGTTAAGATTGTTGAAAGTTGGCACGGGTCCTTCAATTAATTGGACTATGAAACCACGTAATATCATTTTTTTTATTTTTCTATTTCCTTGTTTTATAAACTTACGATCAGAAGGTTTAGTTGCTTTCCTGAATAAATTTAAATAAATACCGTGACAACTAAGGCATTTACATACAGTATAACTAAATATCTAAAATCCAGGAAAATTAAATGACAGATCTAATAGCTTCTTAATTTAGGGCCCGTCCACACAGAACTTATAATTTAGCTGTTTGATGATGTTGATAAAATTATAAAAAAAATAACTAGTTAATTATTTCAACTATCTATTACAATAAAGTTGGTGTTCCTCAGGGCAGTGTCCTAGGGTCCATCCTGCACACACCGTTTACTAGGGATAGATATGGGAGCACTCTAGCTGCCAATTATGTTCACGACACTTCATGCGATCTAACAGCTGCCGCTTCTCAAATTGCTCTTAACGCATTCGAAACCAGGTTTCAGGCGATGGAACATCGGTACTAATTTATTGGAAATTAGCTATATGTAGAGCCAATTAATTGCATTTTCCGTATAAATGCTACACATGATTTTTTTTGTTTTTTTTTTTTTTTTATAAGATTTTTATAGATTGCTTATATGCAAAATTTTAATACTTTTCTACGATTCTGATTGCATTCAACGCCATCTACATCCTTTACTATACTCCTTAAGTTGTAAAATATTTGCAACTCCTGCGTCGTCTGTCTCTTCGGAAAGAGTATTTTCACTAGTAAGTCTTTGTCTTTGTGAAAAAGGAAGTTTTATTGCAGGCAACAATGACATGATGACTCAACTTATGTTTTTAAATATTAATATCTAGAAATGATGTACTGAAAACCCGCACAACTTAAATAAAACGTAAGATGTCATAGTTAGTATAAGCGTAGTCATAATTAGTGGAAGCATTAGAGTAAGCATTTTATGTAAGTGAAAATAAAATAAAGGAATCGACATAATATGTGGATTGAAATTGATATTTTATCGTTTCTCTTAAAAGAAGGAAAACCAATTATAATAAAACAGAATAAGTACTAATATTATTCAAGGCGATGAACAACACTTTCTAAATATGTACTTCGATCCATAACTTTTAAAAAAATACTCTTAAAACGAAACGAAACTAGAAAGAAGGTCTATGCCGTAGATGAAATACCATTCACGGGAAGCAGTGAATGTTTCATTATAGTAGTCAAATGGGTGGTTTGTATGGGAGGTAGCCCCCCTAGTACACCGAAAGTAGACCGTAAAAAGGAAAGGTTTGTGCAAAATTTCTGCTCTCTAGCTCAAAAACTGAGGGACTAGTTTGCATACATACAGACGGACAGACGTCCGTCTAATCGAGCTGATCAAGAATATATGTATATACACTATGTGGTTTGTTTTTTTTTTTTTGTCTCCTTCTGCCTGTTACAAGCTTCATGACAAACTTATAATACTATTCACTTCCGTGAAGAGTATAAAAAGTGAAATATTGACTGCATTTTTGGCTAACAGGTGGAAGTTTCTGAACAGATATTGCAATACAAAAGTTTTACTGTTGGCCAAAGTGCAAATGTTATTCAATTGATTGAAGATACCGATCCTGATTACAATAGAATAGGCAATTGCAGACTTACTATGAATATCACCTATGTATACTTGTCATTAAAGTTTTCTTGCTAAAAACTACGTTTAAGGGTTTTTTTACGGTTTACATACAATATTTTCAGCATGAAACTATTTTTATAGTCCTTTGTTTAGTCCTTATTCTGTGTTTCAAAACATATAAAAAGAGAAAACTGCATAAAAACGTTCTCGCAACAGATAGCAATAGTGCGCACAATGAAGTACCAGTGTTTTACGTGCTCGCCTGTCTGTGAAGACTTAAGAACACGGTGCCAAGCACATGGATTGATAAACGTCAATCAACGTACCCTTGGATATATATCCGCAGGTCCCACACAGTAGCAACACTGCGGAAGAAAAGCATGGAAACCCTAATCGGTCTACAGCCGAAGTGCGACACTTTAACCACGCTAAGAACTTCCGCACTGTGTCCTATTGTCCGCCGGAACTGTCGTTAGATATTTCTCAATAGACAATCTGTCCCACATAAATGGGTTTCCTAATGTGTCAGTGTTATTCGTAGGTCGCAACTGCACGTCAACAATCCACGATTCCCTGTCTGGTTGTGCAGCTGAACGATCAGCTTGTGATCGTAATCGCAAAACTGTTCTTATTCTGTAAACTAGAAAATATGGTTATAAATAATGAAAAGAAAAATCTACAATTGGAGAATGTTTTTAATTAAATGATTAACAAGAAAGACGCGGTTTTTGCGCTCAAAAAATTTTTAACATATATAACAAAGGAATTTTTTATGAAAAACAAACATAATGTTAACATGGAAGTGACTTGCAGACTTAGTACGATTGGTTTGACGTACGGGAAGTTCCCCTAATGCGGTACCTGATTTCTTGACTTCAGCATGACTGACTCTTTTCATTAGTGGCCGCTGGAACACCACATCGCCGGCGATCTACAAGTCCTCCAAACCGTGCAAGTTGTCACATAAATCTGAAAATGAAATCCATGATGATCACTACGCCAGGTTTGTATGGGAGGTACAATCCCCTATATCAGAAACTTAAAGTGTCTAAATTTCAATTCGATAGAGCAAAACCCAAATCTAATAAGAACCTGAACTTTGTATGGAAGTTACCCTACCTAGTATCATTTAGTTTTTAATCCATTTCCGCCAACCATGTAAATTTCAAGACCTAGGGTTACTGGATCGTAAAGCTCGCATACAAATACATACTTTTCTTTAAATTTGTAATTATATTTTAGTTTTAGTATTTGGTGCTGTAGCCCCGATAGAACTACACATTTCAACTTTCTACCTATTCGGTTCATGAAATAGAGAGGACGGACATTGTAGCCTTAGTAGTAGGATTTCGAACTTATGATGAACTTATCTATATACAATATTCACAAAATTTGTCACTTAAAATTCCAACACAAAAGAGTTGATGGAAATGTTTATAGGTCGATCACATCGATCTACCTTTTAAACAAAGAAAAAAATATTTATGCAAAAATTAACACAAAGTTTAAAAATGATGATGATCAAAATGATATTGGGTGCATTAAAGATCTTGAGAATGAAATCCACAAACAAAAAATGTTAAAATATTAAAAATAATTTAAATGAACGACCTCATATGGGACCCACGCAAAAACAAAACCGATGAGTGACAATTGTTTATAGAGATAGAAACAAATGTATTGTATCGTATTTATATATGAATACGAGTAAAACTAAAACACTATATTTTAATGATCGAAAAGAAAGGCATCGAAGTTGGTCTAACTTTAACATCCTGAATGAAAAAACTAAGAACTTGCGAACTCAAAAATCATAAATTTTATATTATGTATTTTTAGTTTATTAATTTTCGGATCAATCATAAAAGAATGCCCAATTACAATAAAAGCTATCGGTTGTACTTATTATATTATACAATATTATGTAGTATTGTAAAAGGTCAGTAGTACGGTAGTAAGGTCAAAGGTGAACAATGCGGCTAAGCTGGCTTCTAAGTGAAGTTGCCCTTATCTATCATATTCTATAATGGGACATCTTTGGTTGAAATAACAGCGTGTGACTATAATTTGCATTCACCTATGCTATGCGGAGCTTTACCTTTATCTCTCTGATCAGTCTTAGGAACCCTAAGACCCAAAGGGTACCAAACGGAACTCTATTGCAGAGACTTCGTTGTCCATCCGTTCGTCCGTCTGTACTCGGGTCATATCTCATGAACCGTAATAGCTAGAGAGTTGAAATTTTTATAGAATATGTAGTTCTATTCGGGCATCAGCAACAAATACTAAAACTAAAATAATTTCAAAAACTTAAAGAGGTCTCCATACGAGAAACATTTTGTTTTATATGGCAGCTAAACGATCCAGTAATCCCATGATCTTAAAATTTGGGTGGTTGGAAATTTCAGTTTGTTCGGACCACTACCTCACATACAAACCTCAATCTGGTACGGAACCCTCCGTGTACGAGTCTGACTCGCACTTGGCCGATATCTTATAGATAATATGATTCCCAAAGGCACAGTTCACAATTCTATGCATCACAAACATTAGGTCAAAGTTAAGATAGAATGAGAAGTGCAAAGTTTAAAAAGAAATAGATGGAAAATATAAAATATGATACAAAAACAGTGAAAAGTGAAAACGAAATAAAAGAAATAAAGGAAAAGAACAATAAAACATTTGACATTTGATTAAAACTAAACTACGCGTTAAAGAAATACCTACTCATTTATTTTTTTTTGGTATTTTTTTCATTTTAATTCAATGCCATATGTTGTTGTCTGTCGTGGGTAGGCACCTCGTTTTATTGCTATACTACAATACAAACATATTTCATGTTCTAATTTACTTAGTCGTACTAAGTATATACAAAAGTATGTACGAGTATGTACAACTACATATGTAAAATAACTAACTATTCATGGATTCATTAATTTCTTATTCAAAGAAATTTATTATATGTTGCTGATAAAGTCAATATTTAAATGTTTCATGATCATGCGACTTGATCACATTTACTACATATGTACATATCCGTGAGTCGTTATCAATGTCCACCATATCTAAATATCGGTCTGTCTATCTATCTTCTATCTGAGTGTACTAAATAAATATTCTTGAATGTATGCCATGCCAGTATTTCTTTTAATGCGTATTTTATTCTTTATATTTAATTAAGTATCAAACTACACTTACGTTCACCAACGACCGGAAATTTACAACAAAAAATATAAAGAGAATAGTATAGAATAAATTACATATATATGTATGTATAAAATACGATATATATATATATATATATACTATATATGCATCAGTCAGTGTAGATTATAAGATAAATAAAATTGCCAAAATATAAAAACAAAATATTGTTTTTGTTATTATTATTGCGTTGGGGGTGTGTGCACGGTTCAGCGAGACTTTCACTTTTTTTATATTTAAGAATTTTTGTATCTCAACTGACGTCAATGGCGCTGCTTTTTAAAAAAATAAAGATTAAAATAAGAAGAAAAAGAAAAACCAAACAGCAAAAACAATCGAAAGATTCAATTCACATTTGATTTATTTTTTATTTTTTTGTTTGTCATTTTTTAAGGCGAAACAAAAGCAAATGAAAATAAAAAAATGTTTAAACATTTTAAGTTCTTAAAAGTTCAGTTATTCTACATGTGTATGTATGTATGTATGTGTGTATGCAATATGTATATACGTCACGTGTCTATAAGTATTGAGAACTTTCTTCAATACTCGGAATTCACTGGTTCACTGTTCCACTTTAAATAACGAAACATTAATTAATATTCTATTTTACGAGTATATGGGGAACCAAGATATTTTAGGCAAAGAGAAAACATTTACCATTACATTGATACAAAGTCATTGGTCTAGTTTTCAGCATCATTACACGAGCTACAACAAAAATATAAAAAAAAAACGTCCATACAAAACTAATACACATACCTCACCGGCACCTATACTCACTCGTACATGTGCAATGTTTACAAAGTACATGGAGCCAAATGATTCCATGCATGCACTGTTCCAATTCCATACCCTTTGTATGGGATTCTATAGTAACACACACACACACTCGTATGCATGTGACGAAAAATTAAAAAAAACTCTTTTTCCATTTAACAATCAGATTGAGACAATTTTTGCTTATCCTCAAAAAGTATGTAGGTAGATAGATTTGATAAAAACAAAGCAAAAAAATAGTAAAAACAATCGTTTATTTTCAAAAGAATTTTATATATTTAAGTCTCATTATATCAACTGAATAAATAGAACAAGAAATGCAAATTAAGTACAATATTATAAAAAACAAAACAAGTAAGAAAAGAAATATGTATGTATATACACGTACGTATACTTACAAACTACGAGTAACAAAGGTGAGGTGGCAAATTGTCTTTCAAATTTAGATATGTATCTTAAGTATCTATCGATATCCGTTAGCAAGTGCCATTAAGCTTAATTTCACAGTGTTTCACAGTGTTCCACAGAATGTTTTTTATATTATTTTTCTTATTATTAAAGTTCTTTATTTGACATTGGAATAAACAGACACCTTGACTCTATGGTCGTCAATCGGTGTCTATGATTTTTAACATAAAACCGAAAGAGTTTAGCTGTAAGTAATATCGTGTTTTACAAAGAAAAAAAATCCCAAAAACATGCATATATTTCTTAACTATTTGAAACATGGCATTTTCCTATAAAATGATTTAAGTGTTGACATTTAATTTTATTAAAATCCACCTAGCTTGAAAAATCCAAGATAATTCATCACTTTGCTTTACAACTGAAAATAACTCTGTTGAAAATAAAAATTTAACTAGAAAGAAGGTTATCTTCGACTATGCCGAAGATGAAATACTCCTCACGGGACGCAGTAAATGTTTCATTGTAGTATTCAAATGGGTGCTTTGTATGGGAGGTACCCCCCTAGTTGGCCGATTTGGCTGATTCCCACAGATGTGTACTGCCTATATCAAAAACTTATTTTGTAAAATTTCAGTTCGATAGGACAAAACACAAAAAAGTGTTTCTAATAAGAACCAGAATTTTAATAGTGGGCTTGTATGGGAGGTACCCTCCCTAGTGGTCCGATCAAACTGAATATAATATTATAAAAGTTTCTAGTGTATAGCCATCAATCATTAAAATTTCAAGATCGTGAGATTACTGGATCGTGTAGCTGCCATACAAAACAAAACCCTTTAAGTTTTTGAAACTATTTTAGTTTAAGTATTTGTTGCTGATGCCCGCATAGAACTACAATTTCTGTAAAAATTTCAACTCTCTAGCTGTTACAGTTCATAACATCTCTCTTTTCTGAAACTCACCAAATTATAACGCTGGCACATTAGGTTTATCTTATCAATAATTTTTTTTTTTTTTTTTTGTCAATTTATTCTACAATCTTTGGATGGAGTTATGTTTAAAAAAGAATCTTCTAGCGAATAGAAGTGATTATTTTTTATATCTGTGTTTAACATTATTGCATAAATTGATAGTGTAAATCTTGGCAGTCTCAGCACTCGACACTGACGTATTTCAAAATTCAATAGCCCCGCTAACTATCTTAAAAAGTTTCAAATTCTATTGTAGCGAAATATCAAGTTTGCATAGAAAAGTTATTCGAAGTATCCTTGTTTTTACAATTCTTATTTATGCCTCCGCTCTTAAAAAACTTCATTTCGGAATTGTGTACATTCGCTTCTAAATTCCATTTGTCCAAAGTAATGTAGTTTTCAAGATTTTGACTTATATTTGCATAATTTGAAAATCATCTGGTAGGATAACGATTAGTGTCTTCTATAGCAATAACATACCATGAATATTTATACAAAACGTTCAAGTAATGAGCAAAAAGTAATGGTGACAGTAGGCAACCTCCAGCTGTCTCAACTTGATTTGAGAACTCTTCTCCTTTCCGAACTTCTAATTAAGTATTGCTATAGATTACTATGATAAATTTTTTATAAATTTGTATAGAAAACTTCTGAATCTTACAAATAAGTGACAGTAATAGGAATCATTTAATCATTTATTTGCCTTCTCAGTTGCAGTTGAGGCACCTCAGTTATTCATATCGACTACATGTACATGTACATGTGTATTTGGGTATTAAACCACATCTACTTACATCAATCATCATGCTTACAGAGGGGCTTCAGCAATATTGATCAGGATGGAGACAAAGAGATAATCGAAAATGGAAAATCAATCCAACAAAAATATTGTATATGCAACACATTTAAAAGAATCAAATATATGTACAATATATGGTTAGAATTGGAAAAGATTGTCCCATTGATTATGAAAAAATTACCTTAACATAGATAAAAAACACATTCTAAATACGAGTATGTATTTTATTGAGTATGCAATTGTTCCAAATACAATTCAGTTTATCCATTTGCATATTCATAATTGTATTAATCTATTCTATTGACCGAGTAAATATTTTTCGAGCATTTGTAAAAGTTCAGGGGGTGTGTATAAATTACACGTTTCATACGAAACGAAGGCAAAATCACGACGTCATCAAAAGAGAATCTTTTTACAAATAAACAATAATAATAATCATAACAAAAATAACAATAACAATAACAAAAATAAAAGCATAAAATAAAAACAATAACAAAACTTAAAAACTAAACAAAACTGAACAATAACAAAAACAAGATCATCAACAAGGTAACATAAGTGAAGTGTAATGAACGGAGATATAATACACGAGTATGTACATTCATTCATTCATTCATTCATTCATTCCTTCTTCAACTTACTAAGAATACTCGTATACGAGGTGTGCATATAAAATAACCATTTCTATACATCTCAGATCCCCCCTTTATTTCTATAAATTTTCATACAAATTGATTGATTGTGCTAGAAGTCTGTAAGTATCTGTATCTGTAATCTGAAATATTATTGTATTTTATTTAATCCAAAATTTCGTTGGGATGTAGATTATTTGATTCCCCGAGATCTTTAGGTCTTCTGATGATATTAAATGAAATTAGTAGATCAGTTCAGTAGAAAGCTTTTAATGTGGCTTAAGGCTTTTAACCCAATCATCTTGCCATAGGACTACTAAGATACCTGCTAGACCTAATATTCAGGTTTCTAGAATCAACGAAAGTTTGCATAACATTTTCCAAAATTTTCTGTCAATTTAATAATATTTTTGACAGTCAGATCGATTTGGATTTGACTATTGATTTTTTTTTAATATGGCTTGGCTTGCATGGGTAACGTAGGCATGCATCATCTTCAATGACTTCTGGGTTAACTCATTCAAAATCAAAATTAAAAGAAAAAAAACATATATCTTATTACTATATAACCACATCTCGCATATACATATATACAATAGTATGTATATGTATGGATGGATATGTCTTGACTGGGAATGTATGGGAAAAACAACAGGAAAATATAACAAAAATAAATGCAGAAATACCATACTTATATTATGTATATAATTTACTTAGTATGTCGTCTGAAATACAAAAATAAAACAAAAGTGGGCGTGTCACGATTGTTATTCATAACAAAAATCATGCCACTTTAATATTATTTTTCCATTTTAATAAAAATAAAAAAACAAATAAATAACTAAATATGAGTAAATAACGTAAATAGCACAAAACAAATAAACAAGAAAATTCATTCTCGTTTTAATCAATTTAGTAACATTTTTAATATACTTATTTTTCTTATATCACATTACAAATTGTATCTCTATCGTACTATTGTTATTATTGTTGTAAATTTTATTGCATTGTGGATCATTTCTATCATCATCATCATCATCATCATCATGATCATCATCACTACTAGAATTACAAATAAATATGATTATATGAGAAAATGAATTTCACGCATAGTATTAAGATTTATAGAGATACTTGTATGTATTTATAGAAAGTATAGTACTATAAGTATCTGTATATGTATGGCCATTGAAAGTTTGCAGTTTATTATGCAATAAATTGAATAACAAAGGGAATTTTAATAACTGATTGCTTTATTTATATCTCAAAGATATAGAAATAAATAGTAAGTATGTTAAACAATATTTCAAATAAGATGATGTGATTTCTTTAGAAGCAAGATACGTACAACGGCCAATGAACTTTGCTTTAAACATATCAAATTGTTCAACCATCCAACAATGGTACAACAGCAATACTAAAATTTCTTATGGATAGGTCAGTTTTGACCTTTCCAAATTTTTCATAATGTTTTTCATACAAAAAACAAAAAAAATTATAATAAAAATCATTAAGATGAAGATGAAACTTAATAGAAAACAGAAGAAAATTCTTTTAATTGCGCAAACAAGCAAACACACACGGATTGAAAGATACTCATGTGTGTGTGTGTGTGTGTGTGTGTGCATACACAACATACTCAAAGTGACCCAAATCTAAATCTGCGACCCTCGAAAGTCCATTGACATGATCATAAAGCATTTTCTAGAACATAAAGAATCTGCCTAACAAGAGTCGGTCGTTGTTGTTCTTGTTGTAATAAGTATCTAAAAGAGAAAAACAGACAATGTAAGAGAAACCATGGCTAAGCAGGTAAGGTGATAATGACTATAGTGAGAATGATGATGATGACGATGATGTAAGAGAAAAGTTGTAATCGAAAAGATAAAAAAAAGAAGAAAAAAATACGAAACAACATACTCGTATGTATGGTTGGTTGGTTGGTTGGTGGGCACCATATTAATGAATGAGATAGTTTTTGTAAATTTCATTACAATGGTTTGATTGATTGATTAAGAATGAATCCATGAATGAATGAAACGAAACATGTCTATTATCTTTAATCGATTAGATAGAAAAAAGAAAAGATATGCTTGCAACGTTAGATTAATCTAAATTTTTGTTGTGCCATTCAATTTTATAAACACGACCGACATCCATCCATCATTCCATCCATCCCCTGACAACTTCAATGAATATTGTTTGTCTTTCTTGTCATAAAAAGTCACAAAATTTTATTAACTGGCGATTTGGGATCCTACAACTAACCTTAGGTTTTATATAGGAACACAAAGAGCTACTTCTTATTTATTTAAGAATGGCAGTTTGTAATATACTTAATACAATATAAACTCGTAATATGAGTAAATAATTCCAATGTAAAGAAATACTTTTTATATATTTGTTTTTGTGTAACTGATAAAAATGGGAAAAACAAATGTGAGAAAAATCACATAATTTGTTTTTATGATCATTGGAGACACGTGTATTGCATCATCTTAACAAAACCAAAACCGAAAACAAAAAAACAAAAACACATAATAAAGTATTGTCCTACATGAACACATAATCGGATAGGCCCGACCCGTATTATTTTATTTAAAATTATTGCACTTTTAAGAGGGTTGAACAATGGAGATAAGAAAAAGATAAGTTTGAAATGATATTGAAAGGCAAAATTTCCTAATTGTTTTTGTGTTTTATTTCATTTTTACTATTCGGGAGATCCCAAGTTAAGGATTTCATAAAAATTCTTCCCTATAATAAGATTTAACATGCGTATGAATTTATATGAATGCTATAAGTTGTTTTATACTATATATTATGTACTTACCAATGATGCATTATGTAACTAGAAAAATTAGAAATTTACCATAAAAGAGTAGAAACTTTAAGTTGGGAATATTTTTTTTATATGTGCGGCATTTTCACTGCGCTCGTTTATTTTGTGTTTAATTTAGATTGCAAATTATTATATTTTTATTATTAAAATTCATGCTCTGTAAAAAATGTGTTTTGCGCACTTTTACTGTCTTCATAATCGATCTACTGAGCAAGCAATTCGTACCAATTTCACGCTATTGGACATCAAGCCACCTACCCGTATGCGTTTGATGCGAAAGGAGGAAAATACTAGTATTGCTGCTGTAAGCGCCAATGTTGACAAGAACCATGATTTGTCTATTCGCCGCTATTCGTCGCAATGGCGCCTAATGATTCGAACTTTTTTTTGCCGAAAATATATACGAGCTGAAACTGTATGCCATGTGGTTCCAGCAAGACGGCGCTACAGCCCACATAGCACGCGAATCAATGGACCAATTGTACAATGAGTTCGGTGAGCAATTTAACTCGCTTTATGAACCGGTGAATAGACCGCCTAGATCATATGGTTTGACGCCTTTTGAGTATTTTGTATGGGGCTATATGAAGGTTCTGGTCTACGACGATAAGCCACTGTTGGACTTCCTCTGAGCCAGCCAAAGTAGCCAAGCGCCAGAAATAATATTAAAATAAAAATGGCAAATCAAAATCAAATTCATTGCAATTGCAACACGATTAAACTATGTTTCATTTCAATTGAAAGTTTTATACCTCTAAGAAAAACACCATTACAATTAGATAGTACATAAGTACATTCATATGTGTATGAATGATACGATTGGAACATATGTATACGTTCATACTCGTATATCGTATTAAAAAAAAAAAATGTAAAAACAAAACAACAAACTATTCAATCAACAATTGGAAAAATTTTCCATTTCAAAAAATGTGGAAATTTTCGATACATAAATTTATACTGAAAATTTTAGCTTGGTATATCTTATACCTAAATTAAGAGAGAATAGTTTGCATAAGAATACCTACAGCATACTCGTATGTACAATTTTACAGACAGGCATTCAAGAATACATAGGTATATGGACTTTCTTAGACCTCTTTTACCCATACATAGTGGCAAGTTTTAGGGCATTCTGACTAGGTTCGATTAACAAAGTGAGGGGTTAACATCTGCATCGTCTATTACCTTCTGGCAATGGCCGCTATTTTAAAACAACGAACTCTTGAGAAATAATTCACTATATGCAGCATAGCGTGAGAAATAATTGAAGAATGAATGCTTATGAGACTTAAGAGGCCATAGGTATATAAAGCGCCACAGTGATTGGAAATGGCTAACCATAAAATGGATCAGCACATTTACTAGATTTAGGATATGTGACTATTCTATTTCTATTGGGTCGTATAATATAAAAATTGCAGTTAGCACCTTTTGACGATTCTAACAGATGGAATCATGGCATCATAGATCGCGCGAAACATAAACAGTGTATTTGGCTTTTGTGTTACTATGCATAAGACAATAATATATTGGTTCATTAAATTTCGCAGAGGGAATTGTGATCTCACATATATGCCACGCGGCCACCCACAATCAAAGGTCGATAACGACGAACTAAACGTCAATGTTGTGACAAAGGGCACAGAATTCATCACTTAAGTTTGGAGTTTGCAAAAACAATATTAACTCTCCTGGCTTAAATCGGTAAGACTGAACAAGTTAGATAAGTGAGCTCTACAGAAACAAAATCGTTTAGAAGCTTGTGATGAAAAAGAGATTCAATATGATATATATCGTAAGCGTTCAGCACAGTGTTTCGATAAAAATGAGATACCAAAAGACACCCCAAAGTCTAATATATTCATCAAAAGAAAGTAACTACTTGGTGGTCTGGTGCAGGTGTGATCCATTATGACTTCATGAAAACTGGGCACTGCAGCCAACTGGAACAGATGATCAATCTTACTGCACAACATTTCCATACCAGAGCGAATACATAGTTAGGTCGATAAGACAGATCATATTTTGTGAAACATGGAAAAAAATCCTAGTGAGGAAGGTATAAAAAACAGTATATTTTCATTCTTCACACGGATCAACTCTCGGTCTTCTATTTACATTATTGTACATACTCGTATGGTACGACAATTTTCATATACACACATACCGTTCGCTTTATGAATGATCTAAAAATTACATATATAAAGTCAGTTCCGTTTCTATGAATGCCGACGATTATGACGACTATGATTAGTGATTAGCAAGCTTTCGTGCGTGAGTGCGTGCGCACTTTAATCTTTTACCGTGCGTCTGTCTGTCTATCCACGTTATACATATCTGTCCATCTATCGTTCTAGTTTTTGGTCTGTATGTCTAATGCTTTTTCTTACTAATAAGAATAAAAACAACAACCGAATGATGATGATGACGAGACAAACCTTCCTTATCAGTTTAAAATGCTGACTGATGGAAAATACAAAACAAAAAATAGAAAATATTTTTCATGACTTACACATGCGTAATGGGAAGTGAACTAAGTTGAATAAATAATACAACAATATATAAAATAAAATCCAAGTCATTTCTTCAAACAATAATAGTACATAATAAAAAATTTAAAAAAAAAAAACATTTAAATTTATATGTATAAAAAATAAATACAAAAGATTAAAAAATATACAAGAAAATTTATAAAAATTATATAAATTTCTTGCTTTATTCATTTATTTATTATTATTATACGGGATATTAAAAGAAAGAAAAAAAGAAAAACATAATTAATAATAATAATAAGTGATTAAAGTAGTCTTAAAACAATTTTATTGAATTAATGAAAAACAAGTAAAAATTAAAATTAAACATAGTTCGTTGCAAATCCCGAAGGCAATGAAGTACGATGATGTTAAGCGCAGAGGGCGAGAACTCAGGCGAGAGGACGTGATAGAACTTATTATAAAGAGTGCATAAATCTCGGAAAGGATCATGTAGGGCATAGTTAGTTGTGCATGTACCTAAAGCTAAGGGAACCTATTTTCTAGATGTACTACTAGGGACACAAAAACTAAGTTGGCTTAAAAGCGCTGACGAATCAACATTACCAGTAATAAGTTTATGAAGAAAGCTTATAAAAAGAGTTATTCGGCGATTTTGCAATGATGGGAGATCTATAAGAAGAAGCCTGCTAAAGTATGAAGGCAAACGTACACTGGGATCCCAATTTAAACCATGAAGTGCAAAGAGAAGGAATTGCTTCTGTATAGACTCAATGCGGTCTTGATGTTTTTTATATTGGGGGTTCCAGACAGACGCCCTGTTCGGACTAGAGTGATGAAAAGAATCTTGGTAGTATAGGGATCATTAAATTGTTTAGACCATCTTTTAATAAAGCCGAAAATACTCTCTGATTTATTAATAATTGAAAAAATATGATGGTTGAAACTCAGTTTATGGTCAAAAATCACTCCAAGATCACTGAAAGTAGAAACACGCGCCAATGAATTATTGTCTATCGTATAAGAAGCTAAGTGAGGTCTTTTACGATGAAACGTTATGAACATGCATTTAGCGCTGTTTAGCACCAGAAGATTACGTAAACACCAAAATTGGAGTGAGGTTAGATCATCTTGTAGTCTAATATGCGAAGAAATATTGTTAAACGATAAGCAGAGTTTGACATAATCAGCGAGAGTATTTCAAGGAAAGAGAAAGGTCGCTTATACAGAGATTGAACAATAATGGTCTAAGATGGCTTCCTTGATGAACACCAGAAGTGACAACAACCGGACTAGGAAGAGTGGAGTTAAATAACACTCGTTAAATTCTAATTTTTAAATATGAAGAAATCTAATATAGAGGATGTTGCGGGAAACCTAAAAGGTCAAGCTTATGTAAAAGCAGATCATGATTTACGGAGTCAAATGCTTTGCTGAAATCTGTGTAAATCACATCAGTTTGTAATTTTTCGCTAAAAAAGATGTAAACTCAAACAAATTAGTAGTAAGTGAACGCTTCTGCAATTGAATATATCAGCTATGTTATCTTTTTTATGTAGGGGAACTATAAAAGATTCTTTCCAAATAGAAGGAAAAAATTCACTCTGAAGTGATAAATTGAAAAGTGTCAGGAGCGGTTTACTTAAAGATTCAGCGCAGTACTTAAGTACACTACTAGGTATTTTGTCAGGACCGGGTGAGTAAGTAGATTTTAAAGATTTTAAATTGGTAAGAAGACACTCCTCACCAATTACAGGCGAAACGATGGGGTTACATTGGGGAAATGGGATAAGTGGATTGAAAAAATTTTGCGAACAGGTCTGCAATATCCAAATCACTGCAGGCTGGATCGTCAACTAGAAACATCGACGAGGGAAATATAGAAGACTTGCGCTTCGAATTAACAAAGTTATAAAACTGCTTAGGGTCACGCGAACATTGCAGCCTACAACGAGAGAGGTACTTATTGTAACAAAGGCCATTTAATAAAAGAAAATTAGCCCGAGCCACACAAAAATTCGCAAAAGCAATAGAAGAGCCAGTACTCTTGTATTTTTTATAAAGCCTCGACTTAATGTTCTTCGGGTTAGAAAGTTTTTTCGTAAACCAAGGTGGGTTGTAAGATACTTTAGAACAAACGTTAAATAGGACATAGGTATTGAAAATTTTAAAAACCGTTGCACGTAGATCTCGAGGCAGAAAGAGGACAGGTTAAAGAATGGAATATTTCCCATGTTGGATGGTAAGTATCTTCAGGAAGGCATAAAGGTTGGGATCTTGAAACAGAAGTACCTACAGAATCATTACTGAAAACAAGATCAAGTAATCTATTCGAATGATTGACAATAGAATTCATTTGAAATAGGGCGTCAAAGAAATCAAGATGCGCTGAAGGAACTAGATAATTCAAGGTATCGAAAAAGGAACCACGAAATGCGTGGGAGGTTAAAATCACCTAGCACTATAAGAGAATCACGGGTTCGAAGAATGTTATTAACTGAGTTAATAGCAATGGCATGACTGAAATAAATTTCCAAAATTGGAATTAGGCAGAATATAAGAACATGATATGAAAACAGATTCATGATTCAACAATAATTTCACACAAATAAACTCAATATTAGGTGAACAGTCCAATATTAGGTTAACACCGCCACTACGGCGAATAGGGCGATCTGCACTAAATATAACAAAGTTTGAGCAAAAAATTTCATTGCTAAGAATACAAGAGTTTAGCCATGTCTCAGAAAATGCTAGAACATCAGCTTGAAACGAGACTCTATCCCTATACAAAATGTTAAGTTTAGTAAGGAGACCTCTAACATTTTGATATTCAATAGAAAGATTATCAGAAGGAAAAATAAGTTTTTTTAGATTGTGTTCGAAAGTAAAATTGAACTTGTAGAAAGCACACTAGCAGATGATAGAAGTTTTTTTACGTCGAGGTTTAAATTCATGGACAATGGACATGCTCCGGCCACAATTTTGCTTCAGAAATAGTAGCAAAAATATCGTCCGGAACACTTATTTTGAAAGAGGCAATGTCACGCGGGTTCGAGAAATTAAATTTCTGAACATTCACCTTAACATATATTTTGGCTTCAATATATGAAATAATATCTTTTGCAGGTTGTATCCGCTGCCAACCTAGAAACAACAACATTTCGACGGGGTGCAATCACAGTAAGAACGGGTGTTGAATTGGAACAAGTGTTCAACGAGAAATGTGAAGCAGGTCTAGACCGTTTGGAAGTAGATGCTATATCAGCATTATCCTTCACTGTATTGGATGATATAGGAAAAGATGGTCTAGACCGCTTAGAGGTACATACATACCACAGGTGGAACTGGTGAACCCTTCTGTGATACTCGCACCCTTGATATAGGCTCAGGAATATGGGAAATTATGTCAGGAGATGGAGGAGTATGGGATGTAGATAAGGGTAAAGAGTGGGGCATAGGAATTGAGGTAGTATTAACAGGAGCAGTAATAATCTCGGTAGCTTGAGTAGTAATAGGTAATGGAGTAGGGTTCATCAGTAGAGCAGGTGCCAATAAATGAAGAGGAGGAGGTGAATCGAACTGATACTTGCTAAGTAAATCCACATCCGAAACAATATCTAAGGCAAGTTTTTTAACTGACCTATTCAGCTTGATAAATCTGTCACGTATACTACGATACATCGACGAAAATTCAACCTAATTCTTGGAACAGGACGGGCACGACCACGTCAATCTGCCACAGACACTTTTAGATCTGTTAGCAATCCTGTCATGGTCACGACCCGTCAGTCCCGCACATTTTAGATGGCATACAACCAACAATGCACGGCCCGCGGCACGTTGAGAATCAATATCAAATGAATTTTTATTTTTGCACGAAATATTACAACAAATCATTTTTAAGCCAAATATTAAATAAAACAATAAAAGAAATTAAACTAGGTATGAAAAAAAAAGAAAAACAATGAGACACCCTGTCAAGTAGTTGCAGTATATACTGTATAAAACCGTGTATAAAAACAACAAGTAAGAACCTTAGCTTACTCAGATATTATCGCTACAACAACGCAAAGCAAACAAAAAGCTTTGAAATGTTAATCACAATAATAAAAAGAAGAGAAGTAAACCAACAATAACAAAAAATGCACTGACGCCACAGAGAACACAAATACTTAATTATTGCAAACCAACTAAAATTTTTAAAACAAAACTCAATTATGCACAACTAAAGATACCTTAAGATCCATCAAACAATCAAATGCACTTTTTTAAATAAATAAAATATTATAATATCAAAAAAAGTTTTAAAAACAAAAAGCAAAAATAGCAAATTAAAACACAGCCACGCAAAACACGTCTGACTCGCTTGAGATCCAAATATATAAATGTATGCATTTTCATGAAATACTTTTTTTTTTTTTTTTTTTTGTATTTATTTATGTCTTCATCATATAGTCAAGTTAAATACAAAATAAGACACATAAGCGCAAAAACACGTATACGTCATGTTAGAATAAAACTCATCTTAAGCAAAAGCGCAACTTATACCAATATATCCAAACATGTAAGCATGAGTACACTTCCAATCAATCAAATAGACTCAAGGCCCTTCATTTTAAAGAATATCGAATTTTTGAAATCAATTTCATACTAACCAAAATTTCCAAAAATATATATTTTTTATTATTCAGTATTCAATTCTTACATCATGAATCAAATTAAAATTGGCAAAGTATTGATCTAACGTGTTAGAAGGTTTACAATCCGGAAGATAGCAGAAAAGATTTTGAAAAATCAATCTGTTGTCTGCCATTTACATTTTCCTTCAAGTTGTATGGAAAAATCTTCCAGGAAATTACTTACTTCTAGCGAAGAGCGAATAATTCGCCGAGAAGCCTCGAACTCAATGTGATCTGCAGCCAAAATTGGGAATAATTGCAAGTGTAGCTTTGGTACGCCCAATAATGAAGAAAGCAAAATATCTAAAGAGAATAAAATAAGAAACACCTCTTACCGATTTTCATAAGTTTGCACGCTCTCTTTTTGCTCAGAACCACATGACATGAAAAAGCGAGTGGCATTTCTGATAAAAACGCTTTAATTTGCATGAACCAGAACGTTTTAGCTACTACTTCCATGACTTAAGAAAGGAAGGACATTATTTGATCACTTCATCATAACCGTGAAGGCGTAATGGTGAGAGGTGACATCTCGTCTAATGATTCACTCGAACTCTAATCCGTTTATCTAAGACGAATCCATACGCTACAAAGAGTTGCTCTTAAAAGCATTTCTATATTTTTGGGCCATTGTTCTCCATTCCAAAGTTGTTTTGATTTTTGTATAAATACTATAGAAACTTTCCCAGTAATCGGAGCCTTTCAACTGTTGATTATTTCCATATATTTGCTTTAAGTTTCTTGAGACTTTGTACGATTTACCTACGTCATACACGTAATTCAGATATGTAATACAATATAATTGTTTTACCTATTTCCTATTTGAAAAGATTCAAAGTTTGTTCCCATATATCTAAGACTACACCTAAGAATTATCAATTAAATATCATTAAAATCAATTAACATACTTAGGCCATCCATTTATTCAGTATTTACAATATGCGAAAAGAAATAAAAGAATAATTACTTAAGAAAATGTGGACATAGCATTGAACTGTACTGCACAACTTCAAAATCGAACGCTTAAATCATTTAAAGGTTTCAGGCCAAAGTCTTAAGGAGTCTTGCCAATGCTGAATGATATGTCTGCTCTCTGTCATTCACGGAGACATGAAGGTGCCGACGGTGACTGATGAAATCGTGAACTATAGCAACAAACACATCATCCGGCTTAAATCTCACGAATCTTTTGCCGTCAATTTGTTTGTTGTACCACCCCCTATATCTTCCTTTCAGATCACTACAGGACTAAGCGAAAAACTACACCCATTAATAAAATACAACTTGTAACTGGATGTCAATTTTAACTTAACATACTATAAAAATCAATAATAAAATCCATGTTAGTTATTCAGAAAAATGAAATAAGAACAATAAAAAATTAATTCTATTTGAAAATATGAAGTCAAATACAAAAAAAAAAAATGGGCCAAGTGCGAGTCAGACTCGTACACGGAGGGTTCCGTACCAAATTAGGGTTTGTATGGGAGGTACCCCTCATAGATGGCTGATTTCGCTAATTCCAACATATTTACAGCGCCTATGTTAAAAATTTATAGTGTCTAAATTTCAGTTCAATAGACCTGAATTTTAATGAGGGTTTGTATGGGAGGTACCTTCCCTAGTAGTGCGATCAAACTGAAATTTCGACACTATAAGTTTCTAATCCACATCCACCAACCGAACAAATTTCAAGATCGTGGGGTTACTGGATCGTACAGCTCCCATACAAACAAAAATAACCCCCTTTAAATTTTTGAAAATATTGTAGTTTTAGTATTTCTTGTTGTTGCCCGGATAGAACTACACATTCTGTGAAAATTTTAAGTCTCTAGATATAACGCTTCTTGAGATACGATCTGAAGACGGACGGACGGATGGACGGATGGACAACGAAGTCTCTGCAATAGGAATCTGTTTGCTACCCTTAAGGTACGGAGCCCTAAAAATGAAAATATGTTAAATAATATGAGGTTGCTTGACGCTTGTTATACTACTTGGTAAATTTAAAAGTTTATCAATCAAAAGTGTGAAAATGAGAGAACAAAGAGAGTGTTCAAGCGCTTTATCTAATTGATAAAGAGCATGCACATTTTGCAGCGATCTCTTTGCAAAGAGAAAAAAAGGAACAGTCAGTGCCAGTGACAAGTGCCGTCCGTCATTGATATGAACGATCGAAAGAACACAAACGAACAGCATACGAACAGAATACGAAGGTGGCGTCTTCTAGATGTCGAGTGCCACGCACAACTTGCTTTGGACCAACAAAAACAAAAAACAAACAAAAACAACATTAATTAGAAAAGAAAAGCAAAATGAAGCAAAGCTGTACTAAGGTGTGTTGTGCAATGGAGAGCGGAGGTGAGCAGAACAGCGTGAGCAATGGCGCGATCTGCTTCGGTACATTCGATATTCGTTCGTTTATGGTCGGCAGGTTGATTTGATACGATTCAACCGCATGTGCCCGACTAGCAGACCGACAGACAGGCAGAGCGACAGCTATGGACAGACATTACCACTGCGGCTATACATAGAGGCCGCACAATACGCCAGGAGCTCAGTTCTTGCAGATACTTTATGCAGTACAGACGTGTTGATTGTTTACATGTTTTCTGTTTTTTTTTTTTTTTGGAAAATTACAAAATAAATAATGAAAACGAAAAATTAAAGCGCAACAAATTTTTGTACCGCATGAAAAGAATAAACAAAATAAATAATAAAGAAACGTGAACATTTTAAAGTGAAGTAAAAGACAATAAAAAACAACAGTTAAGAAAACTCAAAGAAACAAAATATACAAAATAAATTTAAAAAAGGAAAAAAAATTAACAAAATTGCATTGTGAGAAAAAAAAATAAAATAAATAAAAATAAATAAAAAAAGAAATCTCTTTTTTGTTTGTTGTTCAAGGAAAGAGAAATTAATAAAACATAAGAAATTTTTGAACGGCCTACAAAATGACAACCAAAATGGCAATAAACGCAAAGGTTTGTTTATTTATTAGAAAAGAGAAATTATAATAATTAATTAATTTAATTTTGATGAAATTTAATTATGATGAAATGAAAATGAAAACCAATGTTGCACTACCGAAATTTTACTATTTGAAAATTTTTCAAGTCTATGAAAAATTCAATTCTACTTCACTTATATAGTTGACTTTTTGAGATTTGATGCAGGCATAGGTATTTGTACTCCTTTCTTCACTTTCAGTTTCAGTTCACATAAATTTCACCAAATTTTTGCAAATGTTTATAACTGAATAAATGTTCGACTTATTAAGTAAAGAATAACATTAAAATTTGATCCAAGTCCAATAGAATTGCTTCAATACTGAAAACAAACCATTCCATTCATTAACGAAAACCCAAATTACCTGTTATTGTGGACAGATTTTGATTATCATTGAAACAGTTTCCAATTGTACATTGTAATTTATATCCAAAATTTAAAGTTTAGTGAATCACACAGACTGATTGATACATACATACATACATACATACGTAGGTATGTACATTCTCGTGTGCCCAAATATCGACATCAAGAACCAGAAGTGAACTTCTTCAAATTAATCTGTCTAATTAAAAAAATCTTTCACTGAGACTAAAAATCTGCAAAATCATTAAACTAATAAATTTGCCGGATTTTGTTTAGTTTTTCTTCTTTTGCTTCAAATATGCCACCGAGCTTATCAGGCAAATTTGTTGATTTTGCTTTTCAAAAATCAGAACAATAACAATAATTATTTTTAAGAAAAGAAAAAAAATTTGGCATTGCCCTGAAATTGATCCAGATGACATAAAACTAAACATAAACACTGAGATACTGAAGTTCAACACACAAATAAACAGATAAATTAAAAAACCAAACTAGGGAAGCAACATAAATGCAAAAATGAAAAGGAAAAGAAAAAGAAATTTGCAAAATCAACGGTCGTTACTCATAAAGACAAACGAAGACGAAAATAAAGGTGAAGACTAAGACGGCGGCGCTTAGTTAATGAAATGTCTACCATCATAGGTGATGTTAACTAGGCAAGTGCGGTCGGGCACGTACTCGCAAATAACTGATTTGAGTGTTTAAAGATATTATTATTATAGACATCTTCGTCATTAAATAGATAGCTGCCAGAGAGACAGACAGGAGATCAGCCAGACCTAGGACATAATGCACAAACGGACAGATGCACCGGCATGCAAACAAATAGATAGACAGACAGGAAGGCAGACAAAAATATAGATAGGCAGGTAAAGGTTTTAAGGATACTACGAGTGATTACGAGTACTTTCTAAATGCAATAAAAGTATATGATCAGAAAAATGCTATTCAAATCTGATTTATCCCATTTGTAGTTGTGATTGGTAAGGTCTGGTTTCAAATACAATACTATTTTTCCTTAACTTAAACTTATAATTTTTAGCTCTCTACTCGCAAATTTGAATAGCCACATACCTACATCGATTACACAATTTCATTAATTTTGGTGACAATTTTTTAACGTTTAGTTTTACTATATTGATCGTTCTGATACTGACAAATTTTCATTTGTTTTGTTTGGATGATTTTGAAACCGAACTTGTACACCTAGAAATGAAAAGTCAATTCTAGTGTCTTTTACCATCCAACAACACTAAAGATGGCAAACAATGGTATCCAATGACCATATTAGATGGTTTATAAAATGTTGTTGTTATATTTCTTTTTATGTGTCGCACAAAATGGCGCGAGGTTCTAAGAAGCATTTGAAACGTTTAGACGCCCCAAAGGCATGGATGTTGGATAAACTTGGCGGCATTTTTGCCCCACGTCCCTTAACCGGTCAACACAAGTTACGCGAGTCGTTGCCACTTCTCAAATCGTTTGAAGTATTCCTTAAATGTTGTTGAAGTTAGGAAGATTGTTATGCAGCGGCTCATTAAGGCCTACGACAAAGGTTTGTACCGACCCAACTTACCCAGTTGGTTTAATGGATGTTATAACCATTGAGAAGACTGGTGAATTCTTCTGTTTGGTCTATGATGTTAAGGGTCGTTTCAACATCCACCGCATTTCAGCAGAGGAAGCCAAGTACTCGTACAAGTTTTGCAAGGTTCAAACTGTGTCAGTTGTGAGCCAAGGGTGTACCTTTCTTGGTTACACACGATGGTCCCAGCATTCGCTATACCAATCCTTTTATCTAAGCTAATAATACCCTGCAAGTTTATATTGCCACTGGCAAATACACCGACTCTATTAAGTTCGATTCCGGTAACTTGTGCATGATCACCGGAGTGAGAAATTTGGGTCGTGTTGGAACTGTTGTCAGCCGTGAAAGACATGCTGGTAGTAGTATTACGTTTAATAAAAAAGTAAAACAAACATTTTACATTTTGTGGTAAATAAAACAAACATAAAAATGCGTGAAAAGGATTCAGTTTGATGTATCAGGATATTAAATAACAAATGCGTACTCGTATATGAAGATGACAACAAAGACTATAAAGAACGTTATCTTCTATGGGAGGTACCCCCCTTGTGATGCGATTAGGCTGGTTCCGACAAATGTCCTGTGCCTATCTCGGAAACTGAAACTGAACTGACTGTCCAAGTTTCAGTTCGATAGGACAAAAAACAAAAAAGTTTTTCTTATAAGAACATGAACTGAAGGACTCGTTTGCATACATACAGACGGACATGGCTTAATCAATTCGTCTAATCGAGCTTATGAAGAATATATATACTTTATGTGGTCTCTTTTGTCTCCATCTGCCTGTTACAAACTTTATGACAAACTTACCTATAATACTATTCACTTCCGTGAAGAGTAATAATTACAATAATAGAAAACGAAAAAGGAAAGCAAGTTCATTTTAATCCAAAACCAAACCTTTTTTGGTATAATTTAATAATAATAGTAATAATAATATAAGAAAAGAAAAATCTTCTCTTTTTGATTTCATCATTTTGATACTCTTATTTTCTTTTAATGTCCTTATAATTCTCAAACAATTTATACTCAATTTAGTGTATATAGTCGCATGTTGAAGTTGTCTTCACACAATGGCATTGGGTTGAGAGTGGGGTATTTTCAGGTATAGTGATTAGTAACTCGTCTTAAAGCAATTTTTGGAAGAGCCTGCAAAGGCTCATAATTGATAAATAAAAAAAAGACACACAGACAAAATATTGCAAAAGCAATCAGCTGTGCTGAGAGCTCTATGGAACAAAATTTTGAAGTTCGTTTATATAGAAAATTCCAAGCCAAGCAAAGTCTGTTTGAAGAATAATCTCTTCTTGTCGAACGATTAAATGTGAAAAGTTAAAACAAAATTCAATTCAGATTCAAAGAAAACCCAATTTACATACTTTCACTATCGTAGTATCATAGATGATAGAATTAACTATCGTATATCCTATTCTATATCGCTATACCAATCCTTTTATCTAAGCTAATAATACCCTGCAAGTTTATATTGCCACTGGCAAATACACCGACTCTATTAAGTTCGATTCCGGTAACTTGTGCATGATCACCGGAGTGAGAAATTTGGGTCGTGTTGGAACTGTTGTCAGCCGTGAAAGACATGCTGGTAGTAGTATTACGTTTAATAAAAAAGTAAAACAAACATTTTACATTTTGTGGTAAATAAAACAAACATAAAAATGCGTGAAAAGGATTCAGTTTGATGTATCAGGATATTAAATAACAAATGCGTACTCGTATATGAAGATGACAACAAAGACTATAAAGAACGTTATCTTCTATGGGAGGTACCCCCCTTGTGATGCGATTAGGCTGGTTCCGACAAATGTCCTGTGCCTATCTCGGAAACTGAAACTGAACTGACTGTCCAAGTTTCAGTTCGATAGGACAAAAAACAAAAAAGTTTTTCTTATAAGAACATGAACTGAAGGACTCGTTTGCATACATACAGACGGACATGGCTTAATCAATTCGTCTAATCGAGCTTATGAAGAATATATATACTTTATGTGGTCTCTTTTGTCTCCATCTGCCTGTTACAAACTTTATGACAAACTTACCTATAATACTATTCACTTCCGTGAAGAGTAATAATTACAATAATAGAAAACGAAAAAGGAAAGCAAGTTCATTTTAATCCAAAACCAAACCTTTTTTGGTATAATTTAATAATAATAGTAATAATAATATAAGAAAAGAAAAATCTTCTCTTTTTGAAAGCAAGTTCATTTTAATCCAAAACCAAACCTTTTTTGGTATATTATTATTTAATAATAATAGTAATAATAATATAAGAAAAGAAAAATCTTCTCTTTTTGATTTCATCATTTTGATACTCTTATTTTCTTTTAATGTCCTTATAATTCTCAAACAATTTATACTCAATTTAGTGTATATAGTCGCATGTTGAAGTTGTCTTCACACAATGGCATTGGGTTGAGAGTGGGGTATTTTCAGGTATAGTGATTAGTAACTCGTCTTAAAGCAATTTTTGGAAGAGCCTGCAAAGGCTCATAATTGATAAATAAAAAAAAGACACACAGACAAAATATTGCAAAAGCAATCAGCTGAGCTGATAGCTCTGTGGAACAAAATTTTGAAGTTCGTTTATATAGAAAATTCCAAGCCAAGCAAAGTCTGTTTGAAGAATAATCTCTTCTTGTCGAACGATTAAATGTGAAAAGTTAAAACAAAATTCAATTCAGATTCAAAGAAAACCCAATTTACATACTTTCACTATCGTAGTATCATAGATGATAGAATTAACTATCGTATATCCTATTCTATATCGACATGCGATATTGTTCACATATACGACCGGATCATTGATTTATGCAAACTTCTCTAGAAAACCATGATAATTTAAATTTTCTTCCGTTGCTTAACTATAACCCATTGGAACGGAACTAAGCCTTGACACGTGCCTGGTTGCCTGCCCGAATACTTAGTGTAGTTTGACTTCTAACAAATGAACAAGTATGGAAAAGAATTATGCATACATGATGATGATGATTTTCCCCAATGCCGGAACAAAAACCATATCCGAATAATGCAAATTCATGGAATTCACATTATGTAAATACTTATTATTATATATTTTTTATCAAGAGAACAGAAAATGGGATTTGATTGGATTCAATTCGAGTGGATTTGATTGATTTGGATCGGATTGTATTATTACGTATATTTTTACTCATTCATTTACTCATAGAAAAATGCATACAGAATAGAACGAGAACATTCAGAATATTGTAACACATTACAGATTGTTTATATTCGTGTATATGTAAGTACGACTATGTAGGTTGATGTATAGTATGCAATACAATATGTGTGTAGTTTGTTGACACCAATTTTTCTTGAGTTCAAATACATTCAACTCACAAACGACAGACAGACGACCGCGACTGTCATTGCCGTTGTCGTTGCCGGCAAAGTGCATCATTAGCAATTTTAATGAAACATTTATAAAAGAAATCGGAAGAGAGCAGCACGAAACAGAACAGAACTCAATACAACACAACACGCGGTACCATATCTAGTGGGCCGGGACGAGGTTCGAACGCCAATACCATATACCATATACACTCGTACATGCCATACACCAAGACATGATCATCAACATCAACATAATGCTCGCATATACTCGTGCATACTCGTACATAAGTGAATCAAAAACATAAACTACTCACTCATTCGTTCGTTCATACTAACTACAAACAATATATCGTCCGTCGTATATTCGAGTAGTATGACGTCGTTGGTCTTGGTAACCTGAATATGGCGCATTTTATAATGTTGGACACTTCTTGTTTAGTGCGTAAAAAACAAAAATAAAAACAAAAAAGATTTATAGAAATACAAAAATGAAGAACTGAGATAATATTTTTGAAGAATTACATCAGTTTTTTTTCAATTCAAATTTTCTTGAATTATTTATGTATAAAAGACTTTTTTCGTAAAATTCTATGAAATTTTCATTTACATCAGCTAATCATTATCATCATCATCATCGTCATTAATTCATTAATGAAATGTGATTAAATGGAACTAAATTAAATACGTTCAGCAAACTGATTCTGCTTATATAACTTGGAACCTCATTAATCGTCATACTACATGACTCTCTAGTTAAGAAATAACTTTAGTTCAATTGAGAATCATGAGGAACAACAGACTACGAGTAAAACTAAATGAAATACTAGAATTATATAAATACTAATCATATTACGAGTGTCGATCAATGAGACCCAAGTTTATCAATATCCTTGTATGCTTTTCTTAAAATTTCTGCTGTATATGTATTTAACCCGTTTAAAAAATATTTGGGTTTCTTTTTTCCTCGAACGATAAAGATTTCTGGCTCCCTGACATGTAATATAGATTAGACTATCCGTTCCTTATGACACACATATGGTAAACAGATCATCTAATATCTAATAATTTTCATTCTGGGAAGGCTTCCCATAGACAGCATTCATCTCAGTTTGTCGTTTTTTGACAATGATAAGTAAATATGGACTTATATTTAAAACAATGTACAATGTAGATAAGAGAAATAATGTTCACTCCTTTAAATGTTTCGTTTAATTAAAAATACAATTAATTTATTTTTTGGGGGTTTCTGCTTGGAATTCATTGCTCTTGAACATTTTGAACTCGAACTTATAAACCTAGAAATGGAAATTAATTGTGTCACAAAAAAATTTGAACATAAAGTGAAAACTTGAAACATGCGAATTTGTTTCCAAAATTTAATTTGAAAAACATTTGCATATGATTGAACTTACACAAGTGAATACTCGTATATCTTGAATATAATTTTAATTTCAATTTCCCTCTGTTCTGTTTCCTATCATCCATAGGATATCTTTCGCAATCAACATCGACTTATACGAATTATAGAGCAATCGATACGCCTTTGCAGTAATCAATCGTTAAAGGCTGCCGCCCAAGCCCATGCCCAGGCACAGCAACAATTACAACAGCATAATGAACCTGATTTCGAGATCACAAACTCTGTGAATACACAATATACAAATGCACCAGAACCCATAAAACATGACAAAGATTTGGGACATATTTTCAAGGCATCAGAACTATCAGTACGTTTGGCTGCACCCCAACAACTTCAGCCGAAACCAGATAATGCCGAAACTCTTGGTTTTGGAAAACTCTTTACAGATCATATGCTTAAGATTTATTATCACAAAAGTTTGGGTGGTTGGCAAAAACCAGAGATAACACCACTGGAAAATCTAGTTATGCATCCGGCAGCAAAGGTCCTGCACTATGCCGTTGAGGTAAGTCAATAATAAATAACAACGAACACAAAAAAGAATCTATGACAATGCAAAATAATCAAAGAAATAGATTCAGAAAATAAGAAATCAACCAGAAACTGTAGGCGTAGTATTCATATGTATATCTGGAAACAAGCAAGTCATTATAGACCTATGAAAAATTGCTGACGCAGATTGTTTAAATCACATGAAACACAAATAGAAATCTCTTCTTTTGTTGTTTTTTTTTTTTTTTTAATTTATTTTTTCATCATATATTTTGCTTGGATGATAATGTTTTCCGTTACCAATTGGCCTTATCGGTTGTTATAACCAAGAAGCTGGCTACATGAGAGTGCAATATCCCTTGAAAAAAAAAAAAAAAAAATATATACTAAAACAAAGAACCAAAAACACAAATAAACATCAGTAATGTAATAAATAATAAAATTACAAAAAAACAAATTCTTGACAAAAACATGTTGTATATATATGTAATACTCGTATAAGACAAAAAAAAAAAAAATTTACATAGGTAACTGATAAGAAGACGTTAGAAACTGATAGATTGAATTAATGCACATCACGTGTCACAGGTGACAAGTGGCAGGCAAACAAAAATTCATTTGACTTTATTTCAATATTTTTTTTATTTTGATTTTGATTTTTTGTGTTGTATCGTCGTATTTGTTGGCTATTTGATAGTTTTGATTACACATTTCCATTTCATTCATTCCCACTTATGGATATACTCGTATATATCTTATATTAACAATTTCAAGAACTTTCCAAGCAAGAATTGAAAGAGAAATTTTTATAGAAATTATTATGTTAATTCCCTACAATTCAGGGAACTTGAGCTGGTTGGTACTTTAGAAAACTATGTATACTCATATCATAGGATTCAGTCTCAAGTACGAATTTCATTTCATATCATCGGGATCCGAAAAATCCAGTGAATGGTGCCACGGTGTATCAGATAACTTACACAGCAACTGATGCCTTTCTTACAGTATAGCATAAGCAGCTTTGAATATGCAAGCAGAGCAAAAGTGAACAACTGAAACATGGAAATTAACGAAATTGTAAAACAAAAATTACGTTGTACGTAAGCAGCACACACAGCCTGACCTGTCCATTGTTAGAAAATTTTAAATGATAAACATTTTGTTTACGAAACAACAATATGAAAGCAAGGTTTATAAACAGATCTCTCTAAACAATCTCTATCGGATTGCGATGCTACTTTGAAAAAATTGTTTCGAAAGTTTTACTTTTTTAAAAACAATTACTTCATGCATTGCATTATTAATAGATTTTTCCTTTAAAATACGAGTATTGTATATACAATATAATCGCAGCACAAAAGCAAATGACCTTGACAGAATATTTTCTTTATTCCTAATGGTTTCTTCGATCGCCTGGAACATGGATTCGAAATCAGCTGCCCAATATAGTGTATATTGGTTCCCTGTGCCACATTTATAATAATATAATAAAAATAAAAGAAAATTAAAATCTTCTCTTTTTGATTTCATCATTTCGATACTCTTATTTTCTTTTAATGTCCTTATAATTCTCAAACAATTTATACTCAATTTAGTGTATATAGTCGCATGTTGAAGTTGTCTTCACACAATGGCATTGGGTTGAGAGTGGGGTATTTTCAGGTATAGTGATTAGTAACTCGTCTTAAAGCAATTTTTGGAAGAGCCTGCAAAGGCTCATAATTGATTAATAAAAAAAGACACACAGACAAAATGTTGCAAAAGCAATCTGCTGAGCTTTTGTACAGTTCTAGTATTACATACATATCCATGGAACAATTATACAGTTCGTTTATATAAATATGTATTGTATATTGGTTGCCTGCAGAAAATTATAATTTTCTATTGAACTTAGGGAGTCAATCGGAATATAGCGAAAATTGGAACCGATTGAATCAATGTATGAAAAAATTTTCATTTTTTTAGAGTGGTTGGGACTTTTGTAATATTCCAAATTTGTATGAAATATGTTTACATTGCTTATATAAATATTTTTCTTTTAGCTCTTTGAAGGCATGAAAGCATATCGTGGTATCGATGGTAAAATTCGTATATTTCGACCAGACATGAATATGAATCGCATGAATTTGACTGCCAAACGTTCAGGATTGCCCACATTCGAGGCAAAAGAATTCATCAGCTGTTTATCTAGACTTGTGTCAATCGATTCCGAATGGGTGCCACACACAGAAGCCGCGAGTTTATATATACGACCGACATTAATAGGCATTGATGTAAGTATAGTACAGAATTTAATTTGTTTAGTTCCAATTTTTGTACAAACTCGTATACCTAATAATATTATAATTTCCATATTAATAGCCTACACTTGGTGTTGCCTCCTCTGATTCTGCGTTACTTTATTCTATCCTGAGTCCAGTTGGTAGTTATTTTAAGGCTGACAGTAATGGTGCTATCTCATTGCTGGCCGATCCCACATACGTAAGGGCCTGGCCCGGTGGTGTTGGTAATCGTAAAATGGGCTCAAACTATGCACCCACAATTAATGTACAAAAAGAAGCTGCAGCACGTGGCTTACAACAAGTTCTATGGTTATATGGTGAAGACCATCAGCTAACCGAAGTGGGTACCATGAATATATTTATGTTCTATATTAACGATCAAGGAGGTAAGTACATGTTAGACAAGTACAAAATTGTGAAGCTACTATATAAAAGAAATTGATCAAAATATAGAAAAAGAATTAACAACGCCACCATTGAATGGTCTTATCCTGCCTGGTATTACACGTGATTCCGTTTTGACATTAGCAAGACAATGGGGTGAATTCAAAGTGAGTGAATCAACATTTACGATGCCACAAATTTGTGAATTACTTGGCCAAGGACGGGTAAGTCAATAGATCATGAGCAATGATTTCTTTTGTATTCTACTGAATTAATATGCAATTAACTAATTATTATATATTATTATTTTTTTTTTTTTTTGTATTTTAGTTACTTGAACTCTTCGGCACTGGTACTGCGTGTGTTGTTAGTCCTGTCAATCGTATCAATTATATGGGTCAGGATCTTTACATACCCAGCATGGAACAAGAGAAACCAGTACATGAAATGCTACGTGTTGCTTTGACTGACATACAATATGGCAAAATTGATCATCCCTGGTCGATGGTCATAGATTGATTGAGTCTATTGTATATTCAGTTCAGTTTTAGGTATTATAATACACATTAAGCAACACGTTCACCTCTCCTCATTCATATTGTACTACATATATACAATATCATACGTTACAATAGAAATGTTATGTGTGAGTGATCTTGCTTCTATGACTTAATTTATAAACACTCTTATTGGGAAACGAAAATGCTCGAATTTATTTATTTTTTCATATTTTTTTTTTTTTTTTGTGTTTTATATTCTTGTTGGAAAATATGTAATAAAAACTCAAATTCAATATACAGGAACAGTTCCATATAATATGGTATATGAATGTAATCGAAGCATTTTTTTTTTTTTTAACAATATTTAATTAAATGTAATTTATTGTATTATAAAATACAAAAATTCCCATTATTATTATTTTATTTTTTTTTTTTTTTTTTATTTCTGTGCCTTTTTTAGCTTTTAAGTAATGTACATAAATTATTTTATTATTATTATTATTATTATTATTATTGTTTGTTTTTTAAGGTATATTGTCAAATTGTTACATTTATATGCATATTTATATATTTTTAAGGTTTGAAGAATTTGAAACATTTCAAAAGTTTTTTTTTTCAAATTTTCTCTTTTACTTCCAAAGAAAGAGAAAAATATTGAATTCGAAAATTTTTAGGGAACAAAGTAATAAAAATATCAAACAAAATAAATTTGAATACTTTAAGAAAAATTCAATTTATATTTATATAAATTTATATAAACTTAGTATAAACTCAGGGGTACAAAAATCATAAAACAAAAACAAAAAAAAAAACTCTTTTATACTTTTACAAAAAACGAGAAAGCAAAATTATCCAAAAAGAATGAAAATTTTTATTTTTAATATTGTATTGTAATGAAAAAGAAATTCTAATACGAAATGGAAATCAGACATACATACAAGTACCGGAGCTAAGTGCATTTATTAGATATTAAGTTGGAAAGAATTTTCAAAAATAATTAACAATTTAAACTAATTTATTGGAAGTAAAAGTAGAGAGCTTCAAAATGCTGTGACTAGTAATTGTATTCCTATAAATAATTATGATTAAAATTGTAAATGAGATGAATCGAAGGAGAATTAAAATTAAATAAACGACAACAATAAAAAAAAAACAAAAAGAAAATAAATTAATAAAACGAAGAACTAAAAACTTCAACAAGAAAACAAATGTTTCACTTATTGTATGGTACACACTGCATAGTACATCATATAATCGACACCTTCGAGACGAAGAAATACTGATATAAGGGTGACATTCGATGAAGTCTGGCACGTTGGACTGTTTTTCAAACTAAAAAAGATTCTGCCGACGCTATACTACCTTTTCCCATAATGCTCATTGCGGCGGAAGTCCCAGAGGGTAGTGTATTGGATCCTACCCTATACACACTATATAAGGCAGATCTTCCGGTTCACACTGATGAACACTTGCTGATTGCAACATATGCAGACCATACGGCATTTCTAGCATCTGCATCGGACCACCACGACGCATCGTGTTTGCTGCAGAGACAGCTTGATATTATTAGTTAGGTAGAACATTGCTATAAATTTTGAGAAATCAGTCCACACGACCTTCACGCTTAGGCGCGTCACGTGTCCTCCAGTTGCCTTAAATGGTTAAACTGTCCGCATTAAGCCCAATGCAAAGTATCTCGGACTTACTCTGGATAGATGGCTTAACTGGAAGGAGCATATTAAAAATAAACTCTTACTATACAAGACAATATTGAAACCAATATGGACATACGGCTTCCAATTATGGGGTACACCAGCCAATTCTAACATAGAAATCCTTCAACGCTTTCAATCGAAGCTTCTGAGGAAAGTAGCGAGTGCTCCTTTTTATGTCCGAAATTCGGTCCTACACAGAGACCTTAGAGTGCCACTGGTCAAAGAAGAAATAAGGCGGTTCAATGAGCAACATAACACTAGACTTCAGAGTCACCCAAAATCGCTAGCTTTAGGCCTGCTCGACAACAGCCTTCAAAATATGTAGAAGGCTACGAAGAGAGCATCCGTTCGACCTTCCCTTTCGTTTCCCATATAATTAGACACTGTATGCTGAAGTTTGTTATATGACTGTCACACTTGTTCACATCTGGTTCACATCATGTAGTCTTCATGTTAAGTTCCTTTTTGTTCCTTATGAATATATATATTGAATAACCATATATGGACAGATTGTAAATAAACAACCAAATAAAAAAAAATGAATGGCACAAAAATTGGAACTGATGCACTACACTTTAGATCTGGTCATCAGAGAATCGGCTATAGTTATAACTCATATGAAGAATTATATACTCGTATGCATAAATATTTTTTCTGTTTTTTTTTTTGCGAGTATGAATATCTAGTTTGTTTTTAAAATAAAATATGCATTTTGGACAATACTTTTTCTATACTAATATGGGAAAGTAATTCCCAAATAAATGAAGTTAACAAGCAAAGAAATACTATAGCAAACTTTTTAAAAAACCCAGATAGTTAGGACACAATAAAACGTAGTGGCAGAAAACCCAACAGCAATGCTAGATGCACACACCTAGCAGTTTTGATTTAATGAACACTGAACAGGGATCTTAATAATTTATGAAAATCCCATCATTACATATGGTTCAATTTAACTCAGTGGCGGATTAACACATTTGCCGCCCGTAGGCTATTTGAATTTCGCCGCCCCTACTGACCTATGCAATTCTATACCCTAGTTCACAATCATATTAACCACTTTTTTGAAATAAAACTTCTTTAGCGGCGTTAGGCAAAAATTTATACTTAAAATTTTAATAAAAAAATACAAGTCGTCACGTTTCTTCAATTCTGTATCTCATGAACCGCACTAGGTAGAGACTTGAAACTTTCACGGAATGTATAATTCTATTGCCATATGCCCAACAAATAATAAAATTACTGGAAAATCCACCGAAAAAGTTCCAATAAAGAGATTACAATTATACAACAACAACATGTAGCTTGTGTGTTATGAAAATGTTTATAACGAATGTACGAAGAAAAGAGAACAAGAAGCACACAGAAGCTCCCAGTTGGTCTAATTTTTGGGCAAGACAGTACAGACGGCAAATGTAAACACATTGTTTAGCACAACAACAACAAGTACACATGCCACAGAAACTAAAAGCAATATACAGACGGATCGTGCCATGACCCTTCCCCACACACATTATGAGAGTCCACAAGCAAAATGAAATTGTACAATCAATCGCATAATGTGTGGCCGTCATTACAAACTTCTTGACAAGCTTATAATATTGTATGTAGTTGTATTTGTTTTGAGATGATCTCTCTCTCTCTCTCTATCTCTCTTTCTCTTTTTTGTTTTTTCTTTTGTTTTGTATTAGTGCATGTGGTTGAAGTACCTTACAACACTGCTTCTACTTCCACTTGAAAAAAAAAGACTGTCAATATTTTCCGACATCAGCAACAAATACTAAAACTAAGATATTTTCTAAAACTTAAAGGGGTCCCCATACAGAAACATTTAGGTTTGTATGGCAGCTATTCGATCCAGTAATCCCACGATCTTGAAATTTGGTTGGTTGGTGGCTATACATCAGAAACCAATATTGTCGAAATTTCTGTTTGGTCGGGTCACTAGGGAGGGTACCTCCATTAAAATTAAGGTTCTTATTAGAAACACTTTTTTTCGAATAAAGAATTTCACGAACTGACGCCAGTGGAACCATATTGCCAGAAGTGATGACGTCTGAAAAAGTGTGAATATATCTCAACGTTTACAAGGGACGTTTAATTGGTCCCCTCTTTAAGAGACGATTTCTTGTCTGGCAAGAGCACTCAGAGATAAAAATGCGATTATAATTGAGAATGAATGTGAATGTATGTTGAATTTCGTTTCTGTAATGTGAATATCACATGTTCCTAGTATGTACATACATGTATTGTGAATAAAGCTGAATGTTGGAACTGGTCAATTATGTGTTATTGCACATTTTACCCCTGTACAAGTCAATGATCACGTCAAATAACAAAGAAAACCACGAAATAAGCCAAAGAGAAATGTCAGCATAGGTGTTCGTCAATTGTGTTGTTGCTGTTTTCCTTATCTTTGTTTGCTTTGATGTGTCCGTTCAAGTTAACACTTGTATACAACTGTACAATTGTATTACCAATGTTTTCAATGTTTTCCATCCGTTTCAGACACTTCTTCTTTTGCAAAACATGAATAACGTACAAGTTTCGTTGTGTACACATATGTATATTCATGAATTACAACTTTAGTTGGCAATGTGAATGTGCTACTGTACGTCTCTAATATGCAAGTACTTGTGGACTGCTGAAATTGTAGAGATAAAAAAGAAAGTTTAACGATGAGACAAAGTGAATGTATCCTTAATTACAAGTAGCATTCAAATCAAAAATAAAACAACTACTATGAGTACAATATCAAACAAGCTCAAAGTTAACACACATAAGGCTTATCTTCGAAAAGTCCACAAATGCATAACTCAAAAGCTGTGTAGACTACTTGTGCCTGCCTGTTTACTAATTCACTACCGGAAGGTCTTCTTAATTATGGTTTTATTAATTTATACTCAATATTATTAGTACATAATAAATTTGTATGTAGATCATTAGTTAGAACAACAGTATAATAAAGTGTCATAGTCTTCCCGTAGCCAAGTCACATGAGGATTAAAACTCTAACTGCTTGTACAAAGACAAATGAAGGCACCGGAAAAAAGGTTAGCTAAGGTTTTTGGACCTGACCTAGGTTAACCTTTCCCGGAAAACTTTCCTGATAAATGTTTTTGGGGTAGTACAGTGCGCTCGCGATAATGTAAACCTCCAAATCGTCAATACCCTAAAACGAGAACACTTACGGTTCCGTACCCAAATGGTAACTTTGCGATCCAGGCCCGGACTTACGGCGGGGCAACCGGAGCAGTTGCCAAAAAACCTCCACAAACATTGGATTCAAAAAATGTATAACAATAAAATTTTTTAATTTTTAAGATAGTATTAAGTAATAAAATATATCCATGTTTTAATATTTATATAATTTATTTATTTTATAATATCTGAAATAGCGATAGGGGCGGATCCCTGCTTAGCATGGAAAAAATACAATTACAACAGCACAAAATGCAAACCATAAACAACGAAAAAGTGAACAAATATTTTTAAGTATGGAAACTTGGATCTTGAAAACTCAAAAAATCACCTAGAAGCTATTAATACTTAAGCAAAACTAGGAATGGTGCAGAGACGCATCGATCAGAGTTTAGCGATAGAAGAAGCAGAGCAATCGCAATATTAGCGAAAAATATTGAAGCGAGGTATTAGCACAATAAAATTTATTGCAGAATGAGGATTAGCTTTTAGAGGTAATGATGAGCTATTTGGTTCACCGAGAAATAGCAATTTTCTAGGTATTTTAAAATTGCTGGCAGAGTAGGATCCATTTCAAGTTGGAAGTCTTATTCCAGTAATTAATCAACTTTCAGCATCTCTGATTCGAGCTTATGACGTTGTCTGTCATAGATTTCTTGATCTCAGTCTTTGGAATGAGTTTGTCCAGTTTGCAGCCATGAATGAAGATGCCTTCAAGAAGAAGGACTACAATGTTAACGGTAAACATAAAAAGACGTTCTTCTTCTTCACTGCGGGGCTGCATCCCCTAATTTTGAAATTACGTTGAGAATGTATTTAGTATTGATGGAAAAGGAAAATTATTTAAAATAGGATGCGTGCATAGCAAAAAACCTCTAGCATATCTGTCATCGCACAATGATTTGATCAAAGAAATGAATTTTGGTTAAATTATTAATGATTTTGCCTCTCAAAAACGCATGTAAAGAGTCTTTCAATTGAAGCTAATACGCCTATCAAATCTTCCTCATTGGTCATCACTTGGCGGAAAAGTAATATATGTAATGTAGCACGGAATTTAAAAGTGGACTTTTTTTTTGTTTTTTTTTTTTTTTTCTAGAGTTTATTGAAACTTGAATTGGCATTATTGCATTGGGCCCCCACAATCCTGAATCCGGGCATGTCGCTATCCGTCCTCGGGCTCTGTCTCATTAACCGAAAGTTTTCACAGAATATTTACATAAGTAGTTATATTGTAGCCACACGACAAATAATACAAAATAAAGACAGTGGAATTGTTTCTTTTGTTCTTTATTTGTCTATTTATGTCTCTTTAAGGTTAATTTATTGTCATCTTGATTGCTCTTTAAATTATGGCTTAATAAAGTGCTTTTTAACTTCAGAAATAAGTTAAATTCTCATTATTAATAAATCAGAATATAAAATTCAAATCGAAGAGAATCATACGGTCTTTTTATGTATTATGTATTTTTTTGTTGTAATTCATGAATGAAGATTATTCGAAAAGGGAAAGGAAGGCATTAACATCACAATTAATCGAGTATTATGATCCAGTTGTGCTCCACTTTGATAATAACAGCCTTCCCACGAATATTCTTCAAATTATCTAATAGAAGAATAGAGAGAACTTGAGTTCGGTAAATTGATAAAGGTTTCGTTTAAAAACTTATCAGAACCCACTTCATATTTGTCACGAAACTATACGACAACATGACTCCTAACATGACCAAATTCAATTTCAATTTCAATCATAATGCTGCAGCCTACATACACATACTTTTATATACATTTTTCTATTTTTCTATACATTTTTTCAATATTAAATGCAATGCCTACAAGTATGCAATGATCTTTTAACAATCCAAATCTATTCTATTTTGCTCTATGTCACAAGGGTTTGCTTAGTCTTTACGCCTTTATCGTTTTGGTCAGTTTCTGGTCATTTTAAAAAAGTCATCAAAATGGAAAAACGGGGTACGTATTACAACAAATTTCATATTTATGTTGGAAAATTTTTTCTTCGATAAAAAATTGTCACGAAACTATACGACACCATGCCTGACAAACATGACCAAATTCGAAATATTTGCTCCAAGTCCCACATACTTTTAGGCTTCTCAATTTTATCATTTGGTAATTTTTTCATCTAAATTCTGAATTTGGAAATTGTGGAAATTTTTAGAATTTTTATTTTATTAATTTGAATATAAATAGTATCACTATAAATCCACACTCATAGAGACAAATAAAAATCATGCCAGAAAAAAAGGGAAACAAGTAAATTAATTTTACATAACCTCAGACAAATGATACAATGGTATGTACGGAACCTTTCGTGTGCCATATATGAAAATAGATATTTCTAATATCAGTTTTCCGATCTTAGGGAATCTATTGAAAAGGATTTGAAAAGTAAAGCTTTTTTGTTTTAAATTTTCTTCTTCAGCTTAATTCATCATTTTTATGGTCGAGCTCTTATACCATTTTTGCTGTTAATAATTTTTTATTTCATTAATGAAAACACCTATTCTTTATTAATTTGGGCATGGCAAATACGAAAATGTTAACGGTTTTCTTCAAACACGTACCATTTACCATCAAGCATGAAATTGCATTGGAAATTCGGTAAATATTAACTTCTCCTCTTGTGAATAGTAAAATCCTCTTCCATTAAAGACCAACAGTAATCTGCTTACATTTTGGCAGTGCATCTTCCTTGGTAGCGCTCTTTGCTTCTCTGTTTCATATCCTGGTGGAAGCCATCACCTTGTTCGTCACTCACCATCTCAAGATTAGGGGGGAAAAAATCGAAATGAGAATGCAAGAAATGTATTTTTTTAAAGACATCCTGCACCCCCATCGTTTCATATTTTTGTTACAAGTCTAGATCCCAATATCTCTGCCTTCCGAAGAGACAAATTCAGAACACGAATCAAATTATTCAACTCGTGCTGCTTTATTCGCAAGTCTTGGGAAAAAAATTAAACCTTTTGTAATTTCAAATTTTAAAATTAAAAAAAGAACAAAAACCAAAAATATGTTTTTTCAAATATCTCCAAAGTCGATTGAGATTAAAAGTTGAAATTTGTTGTAAATTGTTTTTATTAGATACAGAAATGATCCTCAAACTCAAAATGGAAAAATCCAAACCTACCTTTGCATTTAACCAAAATCACCAATGAGGCAAAAACAACAAAAAGTTGGATATGACAACCAACTTTCATTTAAATTTTTACATTTTCCAAACATTTACCAAAATCTAAACTATTATTTAAGTATTCATTATTAGAGCTAAGATTTTACGAGTATATAATTTAACATAAGGTTAACATGTTCCACGAATTATGCTGATACCATGTCTGGCAAAATGGCCAAATACACCAGCTAACGTAATCATCGGCTCGAATATCCATCATTCGGTCCCACCGATTATACTGACACCATGTTTACTCGAATCACAATCACGTGCAACCTAACACCATACATGAAGCGACAACAACTTTACCTTATTAGTTCGTAACTGAACCTTGTGAAAGCAAGTAATATCAATAAATTTGTGAAAACAAAATAATATTGTAATTAAATGGTATACTTATACAAATTATAACTTAGTATTTAATATGAGTAATAGCGGCAGAGGCCTTCAGCTCAGTGGAAAGTGGAGAAGGAAAGGAGGAATTTAGAAGAGTGCAACCCACACTTGGCTTGAGCGGGAATCGAACCCGCGACTTTTGGGATGTAAAATCTAATCTAATTTGATGCGCCGCTTAGGAACAATTGGAAACAAATGGCGCTGGAATTGTGTGGGATTGTTTCCACCGACAAACCCCGCCAGTGGCATTCTATTCGTGGTATGTATAACAAAACATTCTGCCTATTACTCAGTTTCGATGGTTCAGCAATACGAAGGCCACTACTCTCGTTTTGCTATCAACTAAATAGTTAATTAAGCAGAAGATCCCGATCTAAGTGGATTTTTACAGCATTTTTATTGTTAAGTTCGATTTTTTGAATTTCTTCAGGCAAGTCAAATCAAAAAGAAACAAACTGAAAGATGGTTAACAAATATGATAGGCGCCGCTCAAAGCTGAGCACCAGGGGTAAATTGTATTTCCTATGCTACTTCTGTACTTAATTGAACCACGACATAACATTGAATCAAAGAATTTTGGTTGGTATTTTGTCTTTTTTTTTTTTATTTATCATCCATTTGAAGGAATTAAATCGTTTTCGTTTCATTTGAACACAATTAATTAAATAAATTAACCAGTACCACGAAATAACGATTTCAATTATCAGGAACATACACAAGTTTTGGTACATTAATAAATTATTTTTCCTTTTTGGTAAGTATGTCATCTCTGAGACGATTTCAATTGTCAGGTACATACACACGTTTAGGTACATTAAAAAATTCCTTTTCCTCCTTGGTAAGTATGCTGTCTTTGAGTACGGCGAGTGCTTCCACAGGTGTGTTAGACAAAATGATGTGACGTTCCTTTGCAATACGTTCATCGAGTTCCTCACGTACGCGATTGACCTGCGCAATAATCTCATTCTGCTCGTTGATAGCTTCAGCACGCCGTACAATATTCTCCAACATTAAATTCCAAGCTGCCTTGTAGACTTGCTGATTCTTCTTTTCGTTAACAGCTTGCCTCTCCTCATATTGGCGATTTTGACGTTTAAAGAAGCATGTTGGATCATCAGGCAACTTACCGTAACGTCGTTCCTCAAGCTCATCGGCGCGTCGTAAGCGATTGTTCCATCGTTGAAGGAATACTTCATCTTGAGTAGCCATGCGAGCCTCTCGCCGATTATCCTTATTTTTCAAATAACGTTCTTCTTCACGGTGCTCATGCTCTCGAAGTAATAGATCTTCCATTTCTGCCTCATGGCGTTCGTGTTTTTCATTAATTTGAGCAATTTGTTGAGTAACAATTGCGGTTTTTGCAAGTCGTTTGCCAGCCAGACAGGCGCGTTTACGTTCCAAATTCTGTTTGCGCTGATCACTATGATATAAGAGACCAACTTCTATGGGATCAGGTTGACATAAAGCACGTTTTATACACATCTGATATTCATAAAAATCGTCCAGTTCTTGTTTTAAAGCTTTCTTTCGTTCGCCTTCGAGTACTTTTGTCTGTTTATCTTCCTCAGCAAAAGTTTTTCGTAGTTCGTCGACACGCAATCTCTCCAAATCCTTTAATCTTTCCAGTTCGAGTCGTACCTCACGTCGCTCTTTAATCTGTTCAACGAGTGCTGAGGAGTAAGCATGTTGTTTTGCTTTTAATTTTTCAGTCTCCTCCTTTATTTCTCTAGTACAACGTTCACGTATAGCATCCGCCTCCTCTTTGCTCGAAATGACTTCCTGCCCGGCAAGCTCCTCTTTGGTTTTCTTTTGGTCTATTACGCCAAGTGTACTAAAAGCTCCAAGTAATTCTGCATTTAAATTTCTAAGCTCAGAGCTATTGGCATACAATTGCACGCGACGTCTTTGCTCGGCCAATTCGACGCGATTCATTTCGGCTACAACTTTTGCGATATGATTTTGTTTACGTTCTTCCTTTGTTAACTCCGGTAACTCAAGGGCACGTTCTGCTTTCAGCATAGCAATATTATGATTTTTAATCTGCTGAAATAGTTTCCCGGTACTTTTAGCTTTCAAGAACGTTATAGGGTCGCCCTTGGATAGCTTTCGCTCTTCTCCACTTAAATTCTGGCGCAATTTTATGCGATTTGGTAACGGTTCATCGTCACATGTCGCAAATAGTCGTATCAATGGCAAAGTTTTCGAATGAAGCGGACCATGTTGAAAACGACTAGGATTTTGGCGTTCTTGTAAATTCAAGCTAGCCAAATCCCTTTCCGTCGGTAAGTATGTCTTTAAAGCATACATTTTGTTAATAATAACCAAACCGACAACTGTTCAAGCTAATTCGATTCAAATGAATTGTTACTTTTAGAAAATATATTGATAATTGTTATAAATATTGTGTTTATCTTTATTGTAAAATTGCTTGTGGTATGTGTATATCTTTGATTATTTTTTATTTTTATATTTTATAAATATCTAACGACTTTGAATAATGATAAACTACTGAAGTAGTATTAACAGATAATACTAAGGTTCCTGATCATTATTTTTTAAAATATGTAGTTATATCTTTTGTATATTTCTTTTCTCTTCACACAAATTTTGAAAAGACATAGACGTGCATATAATGTAGATAAGTACATATTGACATAATTGTCATCGTAACGCTTATCAAATCGTCTCAGTCAATCGATCCATTTCTTCAAGTATCTCTACGAGTCATTTCCTCATGATTCATCGATAAATGAGTTTGGTAGGTTTTACGATAAAATGTTGTATAAAGTCTACTTTTTTATACTTTTCACGCAATGAATAGTACCTATTATAAGTTTGTCATGAAAAATAACAAGGCCTATGGATAGGATACTTTATGAAGGCGAATCCAGCTCGTACGTAGAAGTGGACAAAACATTTCTAAACACAATTCTATTCCCGATATTTGAAAAGGAGAAAATTATATGTTAAACGAGTATAGAGGAATACCATCACAAAGGTGTGTTCATGGGTATACTGAACGAGCGAATCTGCAGTATAACGTCACAAACGAATGCCAAGGAGGTTTAAGAAAAGGATACTTGACGCAAAAAGAAACCATACGCCTTCTCTAATACTCGTATACAAGCTGCAAGACTGGCCTTTCAACAAAAATATGAAGAGTACGCGATACGAATTTTTTATATGAACTGATCACTCCTAACAATACTTCATTAGGTATTAATTCTATTGTCGTCGTTGAATGCGAAAACCTTATATCCTGATATTGCAAAATATCATCATAAATTTGTTCCTTGAGATAACCGTATTCCATATTTTAGGTTTTCAAAAATATATACATAGTTCAAAATGTAATATTTGCAATCCTAGACCCATTAACGGTTGCACACGTTTACAATAATTGAAATGCTTTCCTTCGATTATTCCGTTCACAGATCCTGAAGCTATTGTACAATTTTGATTTTAATCGTTATGTCAGATAATCCACACTCATTATTAAAAATCACAATCGCTTTAAAAAACAAAAAAATCCATCATTAAATGAAATGATTCAAAACTTATGAATAATTATTCGTGTTCTATTGATTGAATTTTTACATAACTTGCACATAAGTTTGGTTACATTCTCTACCAACAAAGTGGGCCTATTCCATTGTATTTCCGACAACCGCTGTGTTTGTTGGAGACAAATTAATAGTGGTAAGATATGACACGGCTTTTTTTCTATGATTCTTGAATTAAAACCTGTCCACCAAACCAAATGTAGCAGATGAATCACATTCATTGAAGGAAAGTTTTATTGGAACAATTGGTCCACTAACATTTTCAACCGCTTCCTATACGGCTCGGTGTCAGGAATAATTGCTTCAAAGATTTGTGTTATTTTTGTTGGTGGTGGTAAAATTTCATCAGGACTTGCGTTATGCACATTTAATTCATAATAAGAATCATTATTCATATTTTGGTTGATTATACCTACAGTGCCATATAAAGCGTCTTTTCCATTCGACGACGTATCTAACGAAGTTATCAAAGGTTACATCTGTGCATAACGACAGACTTTCAAAAATATCTGGGGATTAACTTGAGAACATTGTACAAATGACATCGTAACTTCAGTTTCCAACTATAGTCATACCAAGAATGAAATGATTAAATGGTTTAACGGTACCGTTACAGACGCAAAAAATAGTATCAGAAGTATTAAGTAGCTTAATTTGTTACTGGTAAGTCCAACTCTGCGACGAATCAGTAATTTAAGTAAAATCGATCCAATTTTTCTGGAATCGCACCCTCGCCATTAAATCGTAGAATTTATTTTATTTTATTATAACTTAGATATATTATGAGCAAAAGCGGCAAAGGGCTTCAGCTCATAACAGGTTCGTAGAATTAATGCCATTTTTTCAATGAGATTGTTCTCTTCAAGTTTTAAATGATCATCATTTTCCAATAAACTTTAATCGATAAGCATCTCTCCATTTTTTTTTTAATTTTTGAAAAAATTTTCATTGTATTTTTGAAATTTTTTAATATTTTCGCCTCAAAACAATGATGTGTCATGAAGCTTCCATTCGATTGAGGCTGAAACTTCAAATCATGTGCCAAGACATTGTTGTTCGTGTCGCAAAGAGAAGATAAGAATAACAAAATTTGTTCTAAACAATTCCATCTTCTATTGTTAATACAATACAATATTGTTGGAAACAGTTTTATGAATATTTCCTTCATTATGCCATGAAGTTCGTGCTGCACCTACAACAACTTTATTGTAATCGATTAAATATTGCAATTCACACGAATGATGAAATTGTTCCACTTGTAGATTTCAGACGAATATTTTTTTAGCAACTCCTATTTTATAATTTCGTCATCATTCTATTATATTATCACACAATCTTGCATTTTTAGAAGACTGTAAATTGCGTTGCTTTTTAGGGTTACCTATTACTAAGACAGTCCTCTAGCTCTATCTCACGAACTAAAGAATATCAGGATAATAGCAACCAATACAACTGAAACAAAGTCAAAAATTTAAAGGGGTCCTCATACAAGAAACGTATGGGTTTGTATGGGAGCTACACGATCCAGTAACCCTACGATCTTGAAATTTACATAGTTGTTGGCATTGAATGGATAAGGAACTCATATTGTCCAAATGTCAGTTCGATAAACAAAAAAAAAACTGGTTTTTTAATAAGAACCAGAATTTCAAGGGAGCTTTGTATGGGTACCCCCTAGTGGTCCAATTCGGCAGATTCCGATAAATGTGGAGCGTTTTGTAAAAAAAAAATTTGGGTCCAAAATTTCAGCTCTCTAGCTCAAAAATTGAGCGACTACTTTCAATACATACAGACACACAGACAAACAGACGGACAATAATGCTACTCAAATTTTGTTTCTTTTTAAATCTTGTGTGATGGTAACCTTCTTTCCTACTCTACCCTGCGCCGGTATGGGCAAACACAACACTGAATAGCGCATACATGGCAGGTATTCGGTCGATCCACCGACTGAGTGCTCTGCATGTTGCAAGCGGTTTCCGAACAGTGTCAGATGTCAGGATCAAAGTGATAGCATAGGTACCTCCGATTGACTTAATGGCACGTGAACTCAAGAGGATTAACGATATTGGCGCTGGAGCATCCAAAGAAGTAGAACGTAGATGCAGCATCCGAGAATTTGCAAAGAAGATGAGAAATGTCAAATAAAGGCCTGGATATATGAATAACGCGGAAACATGACAAAGTGGATTTCCATATGACGCAGATGCTTAGAGAGTAGAGCTGCTTTAAATTTTATTTGCACCGATTCAAGCACGGGGTAGACTCTTTTTATCCTCTCTGCGCTGACACCTCCGAGGATGCTGAACACGTTCTCTTCTGCTGTCGAAGAATTAGCGATTAAAGAGCTCAAATAGAGGAGTGCTTTGGTGAACCACTCACTATCGATAACCTTATGGCGCCCATGTGCGAACCACCAGTAAAATCCTTTAAAACTTATTGGCGCCTCTAAAAATAATTGCTTTATAACGAAATTTTCTTTTTCTTTTTTTTTTTTTTTTTTTTTTTTGTTTAGTGTTTACTGAATCTCCTATATAATACATAGGACTAACAATAAGGTTACAAATCTTATAAAACTAATACACATGTGTCCCTCCTACAATGAAGAGGAAGGAGTTCACTTGGCACTACGAGCCTCTAATTAATCAAAAGGGCAGCACGATCATTACGGATCAGTCGCGATGAGTTCCTTGTATGGACAAGGACTCTGGCTAGGGGATTAATATGCCGAACTAATTTATCCATGTAAATAGCTTTACGCTTGGAACATTCATCTTTGACAGGTGGTACTTCCAGGTCCTTGTGAATGTCTTCATTCCTGATATACCATGGCGCTCCCGTGATTGTTCTAAGATCTTGGATTGTGCTCTTTGTATAACTTCGATGTTACTCGCGCTCGCGGTACACCCACAATTCAGAACCATAAGTCCAAATTGGTTTAATAACAGAGTTATACAGCATCACCTTGTACTCAAGTCTCAGTCCAGATTTAGAATTGATTAGCCAGTGAAGACTTTGAGCCCTTAGTTTCATATGTATCTTTTTAGATTCTATGTGCTTCCGCCAGGTAAGCCGTCTGTCCAGGTGAACGCCAAGATAAGTTACCACTTGGGTTTGAGGAATTGTAACACCATTTAATGTTACTGGAGAACAAGTCCGTAGTAGAAGTAGTCAAATTGTTACTTCGACTTTCGCTGATGATACTGCCGTAATGAGTCGCTCCCGTTGCCCAGTTAAAGCTTCCGCAAGCTTGCATGCTCATCTTAAAAGCCTTCAGGAGTGGTTATCCAACTGGAGGATTAAAGTCAATGAGGGGAAATGTAAGCATATTACATTTACATTGAACCGAAATTTTCTGAGAATTATTTTAGTTCTGAAAACAAAACAAGTTAATTCTTCCCTTACCAATCACATGGAATTGTCAATTGATCAATTGAATAGTTTCTGAGTCACTTTGGCCTTAGGATTACATTTGTAATCTTTGATTTGTAAAGCAAAACTTCTTTCAGAGTTGGTCAATTAACCAATATGCAATATAAATTATTTTATTGTCATTTAATGAAAGCAATTTCAATATCTCTGCAAAGACAGTTAAAGAAATAATAAGGACAATCACAAATTTTCTTTATTATGATTTGTGTTACATTATTATTAAGATTGTTTATTTTACTTATGTCTGTTTACATGTATATGTATCGATTTATTAAATTATTAGAAATGTATTTCATTTAAAAGTTTTCTCGGATATGGTATATACTTGTTCGGAGATATCGAAACGCTCAACTAAAGTCGACAATATAGGTGTTGTGCCCGGCTTATAAGTGTAATTCAACTGAGTTTTAGGCTTTTTGTTAGGCATTTCGAAATTACGCAAATAGTCAACTGAATCTTTGCGTATAATGCACATATCTATATTTGATCCAGAACCAGAATCATTGAACACCCCAGCAGAAATGGCATCACACATAAGTTTCTTGGCACTTGCTTCATGTAAACCGTGTTGCCAACGTGTTTCAAAGATACCCATTGCAGCCAAACTGCCTCAACCCAAAGTCGCATAAGGTACTTTAGAAGTAGATCCATGTGGATATACTGCATAAACATGTGGACCAGTTTTGTCGACTCCACCAACCACCATAGCAGCGGATATATGACTTTTGTAACGGAACAGCCTCCGTTTCATAAGCACCTCATGATTAGTGCAAATTCAGGTCTGCTGATGTCGCTCGTGTTAAAAATAGTGCATCGGCTGCAATACCAGCTGCGCAGCAGTCAGAGATAATATGTCCTGCTGTGGAACGCGTATCAGCGCCTAGCACTACACCATCTTTATAGATTATACCCGCTATGGTAGTGCCGGTTTCTATAGGTTTCGGTGGCTGAAAACCATTTCTGATAAGTTCCTCATTGCTGGGAAGAAGAACATTGAACTTTAGATTGACTGTAGTATTACTCACCGCATGCAATTTACATAACTGAAACCAGGGTCTGGTGCACCACGGAAATGTTCAAGTTGCATTTCAGCTTAATTTCAATATTAGCGAAAGGTTTAGTTATGATTGTTGAAAACTGGCACAGGTCCTTCAATAAATTGGACTAGGGGGGAACCCCACATTCAAACCACCCATTTGAATACTACAATGAAACATTCACTGCGTCCCGTCAAGAGTATTTCATCTTCAGCTTAATTTCAATATTAGCGAAAGGTTTAATTATGATTGTTGAAAGCTGGCACGGGTCCTTCAATTAATTGAACTATGTTTTCATGCGATCTAGCAGCTGCCATTTCTCAAAGTGCTCTTAACGAATTCGAAACCAAGTTTCAGGCGATGGAAGATCGATACTAATTTATTGGAAATTAGCTATGTGCAGATCCACTTAAATGCATTTTCCGTATAAATGCAACACATTTTCATTTTTGTATTTTTTATAATTTTTTTATAGATCGCTTATATGCAAACCGCTTATACAAAATTTGAATACTTTTTTACGATTCTGATTGCATTCAACGCCATCTATCTATTAGGACTATGCATTAATTTTAAAGGTTTTTTCACCAAAAATAGGGCTTTATTTCGATTTCAAAATGGATTGATGCATCATTCAAAGTACTGTCCGTCGCTAGCCACAACCTTTTCCCATCTTTCTTTCAATTTCCGGATTCCGTTTCTCCAAAATTCCGGCTTCTGGGCGGCTATGAATGAATCGATCCATTTTTTGGTCTCTTCATATGAAGAGAAGCGGTGTCCAGCCAGCTTACGCTCGCATCTCCCGGAACAAGTGGTAATCCGAAGGAGCAATGTCTGGGCTGTACGGCGGGGGTAGCACTTCCCAGTTGAGCGTTCCAAGGTATGTTTTGACGACCTGTGCAACATGCGGCCGAGCGTTGTCATGCTGCAAAATAACCTTGTCGTGTCTTTCGACCGTTTCCGGCCGTTTTTCAAGCAATGCTCGGCTCAAACGCATCAATTGACGTCGGTAGACTTCCCCAGAGATGGTTTCGTTGGGTTGGAGCAGCTCATAGTACACCACACCCTTCTGATCCCACCAAATACAGAGCATGAGCTTCGAACCATGAATATTCGGCTTGGACGTCGATGGCGCCGGTTGGCCGGGCTTGACATATGTTTTTTTACGCTTTGGGTTATCGTAATGGATCCACTTTTCGCCGCCAGTCACAATACGATGCAAAAAACCCTTCCGGCCAAGTCGTTCAAGCAGCAATTCGCACGTGAAAAATCGGCGTTCGACGTCTCTCGGCTTCAACTCGTATGGCACCCAATTACCTTGCTTTTGGATCATTCCCATCGCTTTGAGACGTCTGGAAATGGTTGCTTGGTCAACGTCCAACGTTTCGGCGAGCTCTTCTTGCGTTTGGCACGGGTCTTGGTCCAGCAATGCCTCCAATTCTGCGTCTTCGAACCTTTTGGGCTGGCCAGGTCGCTCCTTGTCCTCGGTATCAAAAACACCACTTTTGAAGTGTCGAAACCAGTACTCACAGGTTGAAATCGATGGAGTATGGTTCGGGTAGGCATCCAACAGCAATTGACGGGCTTGGGTGGCATTTTTCTTCAAATTGAAGCAAAAAAGCAAGGCTTCCCGCAAATTGCGTTTTGACGGCACGAAAGTTGACATACTCGGAGCACAAAAAAACTATGTTGTGTACACTTCAGCGAAATGACAGATACTGGTAAACAAAGCCTAATGATGAGGCTTTGACATGAATATAGTTACAGTATTGCCAGATGCGATACTGTTGTAAATAACGCCATCTGTGTGCAACCTTTAAAATTAATGCATAGTCCCAATATTTTTACTTTTGTCTTAAGCACTCACTCTGGCTTGATCTTTGCAAAGAAGTTTTACTTTGAATGTATAGTAAGTGGGGAAATTTCTCCTCAGGCAGTGTCGATGTGAACACTCTAGCTGCCACTTAAGCTGACGACGCAGTATTTTTGCCGTCTGACACATCGTGCGATTTAGATGTTGGTGCCTCTTAAAGACGAGATAAAATCTTACTAATATGGGTAATAGCAGACCAGGAAGCCAAAAACACAGTCAATTACCACCTTATAAACGACATTAACTACAACATCTCAGACATACTCAACTTCACTAGGATTAATCACTCGCAATACAAAGAACAACTTTGGACCAACTCCTCGCAACATTAACAATTAGTTAATCTCAGCAAAACTCCTATACAACGAAACAATCTTCCATCAATAACAACCACATCTCGTCTCGACGTTTTCAAATTCACCAGACTGCGCCTCGGCCACACGCAACTAATTCATGACCACATATTATACAAAAGCCCTCCACCTACGTGCCAAACATGCAACGTAATCCTAACTATCCACCACATTCTATCAGATTGCCCACTTAACCAACCAACCATCAAAAATCATCTCGGCACACTTTAGAAATCCTCTCCCACCCCTCCCACTAAAGCATAAAGAAAGTAACAGATTTTTTAAAAGCCACTAATCTATATCATCTTATCTAAACCTTCTGGAAACAACCTAAACTTGTAACTAAGTATTTTGCTCATAGACTTCGCGACTTAGTTTTTATTATTATTCAACTTTAATTTTTAGAAAAAAAAAGAAGAAGAAGAAGTAGGTACATACTTATGTATAATAATATATATTAGAACACAAGCTTAAGGCCTTTGTTGCTATAGCTGGAGCATATAAGTTTTCCGTAATTTGTTAATTACATATACGTGTAAATTTTTTGATAAATAAATAAATAAAAATAAGGAGTTGGCATGGTTCAAGGCCCCAACAACAATTTTTGTGGGGAATGCGCTGCCAACTAACATAAAATACTACAGTTAATTCATCGATTACCCAACACTAAAGATAAAGAAAAACAGCTGACTTCAAAGTTCATTTGTTTGCTATTCATTGCACGTCGAAATGATTTAATGTTTAAATTGTTTCCATCCATTCTGTGCGGTAGAAACACATTCCCCAACAAATTCCCACTAATTTTGTTTGTTGGTTTTTTTTTTGTTTTTTTTTTTTTGTTTTGTTTAGTTTAGTTTAAATAAATCAATGAAGTGAACATGGAAAACAACAATAATAATAAACTGATACAATTCACCAATTGTCGCCTGGTACGCAATCATGAGATAATTCGTGATGACTTTTGGATACGCAATGGAAAAATTATAAATCCAGAACCAGTTTTTTTTGAGGAAAAATCATTGGCTCATATGTGCATCGATTGTGGGGGAGCAATAATAGCTCCCGGTTATATCGATTTGCAAATAAATGGTAAATAAACAATGCAACATTTCTTACTTATGTTTACATATTTCACTATGTGTGTTTGTTGTTTATGTATTTGTAACAAAAGCAAGTAATCAACAAATAAACAAAACAAACGTCAAATGTCGAGCAACTCCAAAAATTTTCAAATGTTGAAATTTTTGTTTGGTTTTGTTTTGTTTCTATTCAAGGATATTTTTTATTTTAATTTTTTGTATGCAAATCCCCAATATTTGGAGGTCATTCACATCATTTCATGTTTTATGAGTTAATCGCTAATGCAATACATTCATATTTTTATTATCATTAAAATTTTTATTCAGACTCGTACAACGACAACGACAATGGCGTCGATCCACTTATCTTATCAACTCTTTGGTTTTGCCACAGCACATTTTATTATTCTTAATGCATGGACACAGAGATATACATATATACTTATGTACATATGTACATATGTTGTATATATATGTATGTTGTATATGTATGTATGTAGCATTCAACTATAAACAGTGGCTATTAGCAAATATCGAGATATAATGCTCCATATATCCTTTGGAATTCAATTTTTGCGGTTACACTAGTTGGATCTCATCCAACATTTTCTTACAAAAGTGACCCATATTAATTTTTTACCATCAAGTCCGCAAGAATGAATGAGGGAAAGTTCGAATACACTCATTCAATAATGATCTTTTGTAAAGATTTTCCAGCAGCTCAATCTTTCATTCTTAGGATACTGAAAACAAATGGACTATTTAGAACAATGAAAGCAGTGTAGATAAAATGAAGCAAATGGAAAGGCTATCTAAGACGGATAGCCAGCAAAAGGTGGTGATGGTGTCAATTTAGAGATACGAGTATATGATTCACTAAATAAATTAAGTGATCGCCACCATTAACAAATCACATACTAGTTGGAGCTTGCTTATAATGTTGTTGGATTGTTGCAGACTCTGCCTTTCATTACTTTTGCTTCTGGCATAAATCTTGGAATGCCCATGGGATGTTTGTCTCCGAAGACCTCATCAAATACATCACATTAACAAGTTTTTGGCTGAGAAAGGTGATGGAAAACTTTATGGGAATAGTATTATGAATATAATATAATATAATAAACACTTACGGCATCAGTAAGCATTTTTCTTTTTAGATTGCCATTAATTGTTAAATTTTCATTATTTCAACATTCCCGCAATTTTTGATCTACTTGTTTCAAAATTCTATTGTACTTATTGCGTTACATTGAGTTATAGATAAAAATAAAGAGTATTTAATATGAATTCATTTTGTTTTAGGTGCATATGGCATAGATTTCTCTCATAATGTCACGACGACAGAAGATGGAATTGAAAGAGTTGCCAATGGTCTTTTAGAAAACGGTGTTACTTCATTTTGTCCAACGATAGTAACATCACCAGCTGAAACATATCATAAAATATTACCACGTATACCAAAGAAAATAAAACGGGGAGCTGGTGTACTTGGTGTACATTTGGAAGGACCATTTATTAGTCCATTGAAAAAAGGTGCTCATCCCATAGAATGCATCAAAACCATAGATAATGTGAGTAGAACCAGAGTTAAGAATTCGAAACAATAATTTTTGTTATATGTAAATTTCTTATTTCAATGTAGGGTATTGAAACTTTGCGTCAAACTTATGGCACTTTGGATAATATTAAGATAATAACAATGGCACCTGAATTAGTTGAAAATTCTTCATCGTCAAAAAATGTTATAAATGAACTAACAAAGGCTGGCATAACTGTATCAGTTGGACACTCAATGGCGGGTCTTAGTGAAGGTGAAGATGCTGTTCGAAATGGTGCCAGACTGATAACGCATCTCTTCAATGCAATGTTGCCGGTATGTTGTTAAAATGCAATCATAATAATTGACATTTCTTTGTTTATCAATTGAATGGGGCTTCTCTTCTAATCTATTAACAGTTTCATCATCGTGATCCCGGTTTAGTTGGCTTACTTGCCTCAAATGCCGTACCAGCAAATCAAACAGTTTACTTTAGCATCATTGCCGATGGTGTACACACACATTCGGCTGCTTTACGCATTGCGTATCGCACACATCCTGATGGTCTAATACTCGTTACCGATGCAATATCAGCTTTGGGCCTTACAACAGGCATACATCATTTGGGTCAATTAGTGTTGGAAGTACGTAATGGCAAGGCATTTATTGCCAATACGGATACATTATGCGGTAGCATAACTCCTATGGATGAGTGCGTTCGCATATTTCATAAAGCAACGGGTATGCCAATCAAATAATTATGGAACTTTCATTTTAATATGCTCATGTTGTTCAATACAATAGGTTGCTCAAAAGCTTATGCCATCGAAACAGCATCATTGCATCCAGCTACATGTTTAGGCATTGAAGATACCAAAGGCACATTGGACTATAATACCGATGCTGATTTTATTTTCTTAGATGATGAACTCAATGTCTGTGCCACTTGGATTGCTGGCAATTGTGTATTTTCAACGAAAGATTCTGAATAGTTCAATTAAATTGTATTTATAATTTAATGACGTTATAGGTTTAGCGTCTGCCATGCCATGCCATGCCATGCCATGCCATGCCATGAACTAAATACATAAGTGCACATGTCAACGATTTTTTCGATGTATGTTATAATTGTGTTCAATCAGCTTCAAGTTATAAATTGTGATGCATTTTATTGTTATCTTGTTTTTTTTTTATTGTTTATAGAAATATACATATATGAGTGTGTATGATGATAGATTATTATTGTTTTGAAGTTTTAAAGTAATCATTTAGATTAGTTTTGGTTTACTAGCAACTAATTACTAATCGGTTTCGACCATTTCTGCTATCATCACCACTGTCATCATCTGCTTTTATTAAATTTTTAACAATTCACAAATAATTGTGGTACCCCTAGGGCTCATATAACATGAGGGAGGTAACACATTAAATTAAATATTGAAACGTAAGACATAAAGCAGTATAATAACAGAGATCATACGCATTCTTTGCGTTGCATATTTCATTTTGGAAATTGTAATTAAGTGTCGCTGCCATCGTCATCTTTGGCATGCTTTTGCATTTCTAATTTGATTTGAGTTTGACACACCTTTCAATTAACGAACTTGCTATGCAATGCTTAGTGTTAAGACTTTTACATATAGCGTCAATATCTATCTTCCTCCAATCATTCACAACAACTTCAATCAACAATTCTTCACCAACTATTAGCTATATCCTTGAAGTCTTCACTTTCAACTAAGTGAAAAAGTTGTGAAATTTCATCTAGACTACTTAGTGGTAATTGAAGCATATGTCTTTCAACAACTGCCGGCCAGACTGCCCTCCAACTTCCATTCAATGTTAACTTTTTAATTATTTACCAACTGAACGCAGTATAAAATTTAATCCTTATTTTTATAACATGAGCGACGAGTCAAATGGATTTAAAATATTTATGGCAACGTTCTTTCCAATCCTCGATCCTCTTAAAAAAAATCATTTTTTGTGATCTTGTTCAGTTCCTCTTTCGATGCTGCCATTATCGCCTCAATCATGGCGAAAAGGCGGTCGTTTTTTCATGGGCATTTTTATTTTGGGGAATAGGAAAAATTCGCAGGTGGTCAGGTCGGGGGAATACGGTGGCTGCGGCCTCATCAGTGTTTTGTTTTTGGCCAAAAATTTGCACAGAAGGAACGATGTCTGAGCAGAGGCGTGCGTTATCATGGTGCAAAAGCCAATTTTTGTTCTTCCACAAATCCGTGCGTTTCTGGCGGATTTCTTCGTGCAAATTGATGAACAAACATGATGAATCACGCCCCTGCAATCAAAGAAAACTGTGATCAAAACCTTCACCTTCGACTTAGCATGGTGCGCTTTTTCCAGTCTTGGCTCGTTCGGCAGATTCCATTGGCATGATTGAGCTTTTGTTTTGTCATAACCATAAACCGACCAGTTATGATCCTCCGGCCAAAACATTCCAAATGTCCGAAATTGTCAGCATAAGTGAGGATCCTTCACTGAGCGACATGAGTACCAAAATAACGCCACAAAAAATTCGAATATATGTAAACTCAAAATTCGCGATACTCGTATAATAAAAGTAACCACAAATATATGTATTTATGTATATGCATATGATCTAAATCTGTAAATAAATAGAAAAGAAATACGTAATATCAATTTTAATCAGCGATAATTTAAAAATACAAGCGGAACAGAAAAGTAAAAACGATAACAATTTGCGAGGAGAGTCGTGTCGATAGCGGTAAGCCACTTAATTGTAATCGATAATTACATTCATTGCATGAACATGTGGATGGTAAATTCCGACAAGAACAAGAAAAAAGTCATATTTTTTTTGACATTTCTGCATTTTCTTCCTATTCTCTGCAATTCGAACGGAACTTTCAAAAAAACGAGCGATTCTTATAATTATATTTGGCTTCGATTCGTTTGTTATCTGCATTTATGTTTTTATTCTTGTAAATATTTGTTTTTTTTTTGTAAATCTTTAAGATTTCGATAGTTTTGCAAAAAAGAAAAACATAAACCAAAAGCTAAAATGAACAATTTAAATATAAAACCCGAAGGGACATTCAATTGGGACAACATGGATGTACAGTTTTTTTGGTATTTACACAATATTTGCTTATTACTTACATATTCGTATATAATAAATATTATGTTATTTACTTGTTTTACTTAATGCACAGCACAACAAGATTTTAAAATTGAAATGCAATTCGAAAATAATAACAAAACTATTAGAAAGATGAAGGAGATGGATGAGGTGGTGAATGAAATCAAGGAGGAGATAGTGGATTACTATGACTCAAACAAAGAGAACACGGAAACATTAAATATACAAGACTTAAGTGGTGAAATAAATTGTTTGGCGGCAGCAGCTGAATCATACATAGAGAGAGCGGGATTGTTAAATTCACGGGACTTAAATGAAGCAATAGACTGTTTGGCAGCAGAAACAACAATGAACGCTGAAGATCCAAAAAGCAAAGATTCACAACCATGCAATTTATTACTACCCTCAAATTTAAAGGCAATTAAAATAGAAAATGGTACTGATGATGAATTTCATTGTTATAATGATGCCAAATATAATATTGTTCATGATATTGTCAATTCGAATGGATCCAACGTGTACATGGACTCTAAACTGGACACTGGACATACAATAGAAGAAACCACAACAGCAGATCAAAAACAACAATCGCTCCAAAAGAATTTAATGCTTGAATGGTCTACGCATGCTGCCTTTAAAGACCCACAAAGTGGAACAATATCCTTTGCTGGAGCTGGTGCTGCTCCCCCGAAAGCCTATATCTTTAAGGATATCTATCAGCAGAAACGTGAGGAAGTGTTGCGCAAGCGCGAAGAGGAAGAACGTAAATCTCGCGAATTCCATAGTCGACCAATGCCAAATTTTAAAGCATGTCATGCAAAAATGAAACGTCCTATTGCTCACATTGTCACATGTCCAATAACTCCTTTTACAATGAAGACATGGCGTATCACCAAGGAACTACGCAAGCAAAAGGTTTCAAAATAATATATGAAAAATGAAATTGGATAAATAATTGCATTTTTGTTCTAATTTAATTGTTATAGCAAGAAGAGGAGGAATCACAAAAACTAAGCATTATGCAAAAGACTAAGCCATGCTCTGCTGCTTATTTACGTAAAGAGCCCTTTAAGCCAAATTTACCTGAGCCAACTATGGTAAGGCAGAAACCATTCCGACTTGGTATGGAATTTCGCTTACAATTACGCCGTGAGTACAATGCGACAGTCCAACAGGCACATGAGGACAAGAAGAAACAGTTCGAAATTGTAAGATAGCTAACAACACACATATGTATGTACAGACATATGTAGATAATGCAAGGGTTACTCTTTTATTTTAGAGTAGGATGATTAAGCGACAACGACTATTAACTTTTATAGATATATAAACTATACACACGTACATACATATATGGGGATACTTGGAATCTTGTGAAAACAATATTTTTGTCTAGTGACCAATTGCTTTCAAATGGCCAATATGCATTGCCACCATCAGGAAGTTGTCTTCTTAGCAGTATCTACTGCCTTCACATACCAGTGCATGCTCCAACTACAGTCAGAAACATTCTGTTATCTAGGATATTAATTTCTATGAACCAAATTACTAATTATTGGCTTTTGAATGTTTCTTAACTATTGATAACCACGCTGGTTCTATAGATCCTTGGATAATTAGAGAACAGACATTTTATGTGAATCTCTTATTATAACATGTCTATCTTATATTAATTAATGCAGACTACGCTGTTTTACTAATTTATCCATAGATTCGTAAATATTCTTATAGGACAAGCACGCCTCAAAGCAAGCGGACGATCATAAAACCATGTCCACTCTTAAACAATTCTGTTAATAATGATGTCCAGTGACACTTTCCAAATAGATAAAAGACTTTGGCATTGAGGCTGCAGTGACGATGTGACTAGCTTCCGCTTCTTCCCAAATCAAAAGATCAGAGCAAACCTTTCTTTAAATGTTTAATTTGTTATTTTTCTTTCTTTTTTAATTCACATTTCAATTTGCAATCTTTCTTGCGACAACCGAGTATTACATTACAGAATTGGCCAGGCTCCCAACGAATTCAACCAATATAAAGCTAAATATTACTGCAATAACTTCTAAATCTGAAAAGAAATTCCAAGACATGAAACCTTTTTACAAATACCAGACATCCACACATCCGATGTGTAACAAACTTATTTCTAGGCTGTTGGTATGGTTATGCAACAGATGGATACATCTTATATTATCTCCAAAAACGAATGGTACTTTCATGTCTGTGAATTTCAAAATTGCTCACGGGAGTAGTTGCGTTGCTATTCTGTATAGTATAATCACACTGGTTAATTTATCATTTTGAACTGCAGTTGTTTCGCCTTAATATGAGTCTCTCAAATAAACCTCCGATTCGTTATAGTTTAGCCGTTTAATGTAATAATATTTGGTGGGGGCACAGTTTCCTTGCTGTAAGATGAAAGTTGTTTGAACAGATTTCTGCGTGTAGATCATCTCTATATCCAAATGCATATCAGCAGTAAATATTGTATGTTCACGAAATTGTTGAATGTAGCTTTTTTAATTGCAAATAGCTAATTTTTTTTTTTTAAACATAAATTATTGTTCGACATACTCATTTTTTGTTGTTGTTTGTTTAGACATAAAATACCACATGCATATTTTAAAATCCCTCTTGACCATCTTATTATGTCATCGTTATCGTTGCTTGTGAGTGTCAAATTATCGCTGCGTTAAAATGCAACTCTGCAATTATCGGATTTCACATTGCCCACACATTCGCTGTTCTCGCCTGTGTGTTTAGTTTATTCTTTCTCGTTTCCTTATATTCGGTCAGTTGTGCGTATTTTGAGAGGATAAAACATACGATTATAAAAATTTCAAGTTGTTATAATTTATTATATATTATATGTTGTATAAAAGTATAGAATTCTTTAAAATTGCATATCAAAGTCATAATTGCTGCTGGCTGTCGGTATTTAAAAAAAAAATAGAGGAAATAAAACGAAATAACCAACTGAACAGTAACAGCAAGACAATAACAACAACATCAACAAATACAGCAACAATTCTCACAGTGATCAACCTGACTGTCGTTCGCAGTGAGTCATGTCCATGCAGCAGCAGAAGCAAAAGCAGTCAGTTCCACCATTCAGTCAATCGTAAATCGCACACTCTCTCGTGTTAATCTCGCGCAAAGCGCTCTCTCACTCTCACTCACTTCTAATAAACCCACACATTGCGCTGTGTCGTTGTGGGATGAAGAGGAAGCACTGCATCAGCAGAAGCAGCAGATGAACGACGCAAGTGGCACCAAAAATAATATAAATAAATAAAAGCAACAGTAGTCGTTAATAAGCCGTGTACGTTGTGAGCTTCAAATTTATATTATAGAAAATTATAAGCATAAGAAAGAAAAGAAAAATCTTACAATACAATTTAGTTTATCGGAGAACAAACAACAGAAACAACAAAAAACAAATGCCGAAAGATTGATATATGAGAAAGAAGACTTAATACAAGTGAAGTAGAGTGGATTGGATTGATAGAGAGAAACCAAACACAAACACACATAATAAGCAGTCAACTTAAAAAGAAAATTTTAAACAAAACTCAAGCGTAAAGCCATTAAAAACGTCCGTCAAATCAAACCAACCAACAACTAAACTGACTAACTAAAACTAACTTTCGCTGTGCAATTGTAAAAATTTTGCTTTATTTTTGTGTGCGTGTGTGTTAGCATTATTAACTATATTTTTGGTCCCGTCCAATCCATAAGCGCCATCACTACAGCTAGCAGCAACAGCAGCAGCATCACTAACTATCAAAATGGTTGATCGTTTGGTTAATTCTGAGGCAAATACACGCCGAATTTCTATGGTCGAAAGTTGCTTTGGCAGTTCTGGTGTCCCACTGGCAGTCCCAGGCCGTGTACTGGTCGGTGAAGGGGTCTTAACAAAAATGTGCCGCAAACGTCCAAAATCACGTCAGTTCTTTCTCTTCAATGACATCCTTGTCTACGGCAACATTGTGATTGGTAAAAAGAAATACAACAAACAGCATATAATGCCACTGGAAGAGGTGTCACTTGAATCTATCGAAGATAACGGACAATATCGCAATGGATGGTTGATAAGGACAACAACAAAATCATTTGTTGTTTATGCGGCAACAAGTACTGAGAAACAAGAATGGATGGCACACATCAACAAGTGTGTTGAGGATTTGCTGCGTAAAAGTGGCAAGAAGCCGGTGGAGAATCATGCTGCTGTCTGGGTACCAGATGCAGAGGCAACTGTTTGCATGCATTGCAAGAAGACACAATTCACAATGATTGTTCGTCGCCATCATTGTCGTAATTGTGGCGCTGTTGTCTGTGGACCATGTTCGTCAAAGAAATACTTGTTGCCGCAGCAAAGCGCTAAGCCGGTGCGCGTATGCACAGGTTGCTATGAGCGTTTAAGTAAGAATGGTGGTGGCAGCAAATCATCAGAAGGTGGAGCACGGGGTAGTGGAGGTAGCGCTGGTGGTGTTGGCAGTAATGCCCCCTTAGCACCAATGGACGCACAATCGTCGTCAGCTGCAGCAGCGGTGGGCGGTGGTTCTGTTGCTTTAGCTGATGCTGCTGCTGTCGCAGCTGGTAAATTGCACACGGCAGATAGTTCTGGTGATGATGACACAGATGATGAAGCTGGCACTGGTGGCGCTGAAACCACACACGATGAACCACGTTTTTATGGCGATAATACATTTTCATCGGCTGATGAATCAACAACGACGACGACGACAAATACACTACCGCCGCTTAATTCGAGTCATAATTGCTGAGCACAACAACGTCATCATCAGCATCAGTATACTACAATAAAAACAGCAGTAACAGCAACACCTGCAGCTGCTATAAAAACAACAATAACATCAACGGCAATGGCGCAACTAAAACGAAGTGATGTAGTGGACAACAGATTCTGGGAGTGGCCAATAACAAGGAGAAGGATTTTTCAAACAACTTTTTTATAAAGACAACAGCATAAACAACAACACAAGCAACACCAACATACACATGATTCGTTCTATTTTTTTTTTTTTTTGTTTTGTTTTTAAGGTGAGCTAAATCCAATCGGATCAACGCAACAGTATATAATTTCATACCTTATCAATAATAATTAATACATTTGTTCTTAATTTTTCTGGTAATGACTATTCTGATTTTTACCCAAAGTTAGAGCAGCAGCAGCAGCATTGTCTCCGACTTTCCCATCTTCATCATCAAATCATGGGCACCTAGTCCAGTCTAATATTTCTTTACTTCTCTTTATGGAAAATTAAAAATTTGCCAATGAATTATTTATATTTTTTATGCTAATCTTATTGTGGAACAAAGTCAGACGGAAAAATCAGCAATCATTCTGTCTATTCAAAACATCCAAGCAAACAATAATATAAGAGCTACGCCATATAGATTGCACAGTCACAGTGTTATTTCACAAAGAAAATTTAATAAGTTCATCTGAAAGTTGAAGGTTTGCTTGGGTGAAGTACAATAGAACTGGATGATCCTATAAACTTGGTAGTAGTAGACCGGTATGTTACAAGATTCTCTCGCAGTTAGTCATATTTGCAGACGGCAACACGTGGATATTCTTTCAAGTCTGGAAGAAAAAACAAGGGTGCTAAGTAGTAAGCTTACATTGGACCTGCTACCAATCGTCTTATTAAGGGCAGTAAGAAATTAAGCCAATGGCTGAAAGGAAGCACGCTCCCCATCAAGACTTCTGTCGAAAAGAATCTAAAAGTATTTAACACCTAAATGACTGCTCTTTTCGTTAACTCTTCGTGTTGGTTTCAAAGACGTAGGGCGCCAAGTTCTCAGACAGACATCATGTAAGGTCCTAAACTATCCGCAATAGAGATTTCGCTTAAAGTTAGTCATCATCCTTTTGCTCCTGGGTGAAAGATAATGACCTACAGTTTCCATATGTAAAACTGATGTATATATTTGGGTTCTTGGGATATTAAAAATATTTCTAAAATTTGTTATTGCGTTTTCTTGGTCTGTTTATTTAACATTTTATTACGAAAAGTACAAAAATTTTAACGATACAAAAATAAATTTAGTGGGAAAAAAAGCGAGTTAATTTAAGGTTTTTTGCGCTTGGTGTTTTTAATCATGATCCATTAATAGGTTGGTGGTGGTTTTCCGGTCCATCATCTGTAACAGAATATTATATAAATAATTTTCAATTTACCACAAAACACATTTTTTTTTAAATTACTTTCCTCTTAATTATTGTTCTTTTTGTTTTCGTCTTTTTCTTTGGACTCGGTGGTCTTTACGATTTTTAATGGGATTAATTCACCCAGACCAAATGTAATCATAAGAGTACCACCAATAGCGCACAGATCAATTATTTTTTTGATATACGACATCATGTTTGCAATATCTATTATTGTTTTAATTTTTTCGCTCCGACCAAGTAATGATGATTCTCAAGGGAAGTCGAGTTTCGACTGATTGATTTTGACTTTTTTGATTTAGATATCTAGATTAAATCTGTAATTTAAATAATTTCAAATTGTGAAAGTATCTAAGGAGTCCATGAAACATTGGATCGAATCAATATATGCATCAAAATAATATTAATCAACAAAAGGGGGCAATACAATAATCTAATCACTAAGTAAAATTTTTGTATTGGTAGCAATAATTCTGAAGTACAGAAGTACATATTCCCAAAAGTCTACAGAGGCTATGAAATGGTATTTTATAGCATACTAATAGAACTAATATGAAATCAGCATATTGTATGGTACATATAAAGTATGTGAAATAATATGCTCCAACTAGTGTCTTCTTGGATTAAAAACATACATATGCATATGCATTCTCTTCTTTCAAAATGTATCTATTGAAATCCATTCCATAGCATACATATAGTAGTTGCCATATAAACTGATTATAAGCATTTATTCTTTAGAGCAGTCAAAGTTAGCCTCTTTCATCCGTTGTTTTCATGTTATCAGAATTTGAATGCATTTTATATTTTTCATTCGAAACTCTTTTAATGTGAAATTCTTTATGCATAGATATAGCTTTATAAAAGCTCAAGCCTCACAGATTTTCCAATTAGTTGAATAGTTGATTTATCTTTCATGCATGAGCTGTAGCAAATTGAGTCAGGCGGCTATGATGAATCCATGATGACAATGACGAATATGGCGCGGCTCAAATTATTATTATTGTGTATTATATTGTATGATTAGGACACATACAAAAGTATATATATATCATATGGTGTTACCAATGGAATGTGTGTAGTTTTATTTACAGATGTTTTTTATCTTTATTTTCTTATCTATGATTTGTGTTAAGTCAAACAGGTTTCTTAAGCAGTAATCGGCAGTTCTCTATATAATATTACAACTATTAATCAGAATCAGTATTACTAACAGTTTCCTTACATAACTTTTAAAGGCATTTAGATTAGTTACTGGGAGTATTTATTCTATTGGACTTCTGATGGCAGGAAGAGGCAATATTTCTAAAGCTTTCGCAAATGGGGAAAAAATCTTAAGAAGACAATTTGACTGTAATAATTGTATGTAAATTAATGTATCATTAAATATTTCTAGTGTATTAGGTTGATGAATAATTATTGTGAGAAATCAGTAAAAATTCGTATAATTTTCTTGACGGACTCATCCTGTCAGATTCCATAATTTTCTTAGATTTTTAAGACAACTTATGATGGTTGAATAAAATCTTTGATTAACATTCTCGTTAGACCGCTTTTTAACAAAAGACAAATAAAATGAAATCGACAGAGTTGCTTGTGTTGCTGGTACAAGCGATACGGCTACCCCGTAAGCCTTGCGCTTCCCTTCTCAACAAACATTAGTCGCGAGAGAGAGTTTTGCCGCACAGTCACTAAGTGTTAAAGCCGAGTTTACAACTTTCAGATTGTCAACATTTTCCTTGTTCCTTGTTCATTTAACTAAGAACTTAACTTAATTATGTTCCTTAGCCAAAAATTTCAATGGAGATCTTTAAGCAAAATTTCCTGTGGCATTTTTTTTTACTCTATTTCAGACTTTAATTAATTGTTCAACTTGTAGGGATAGTAGTAGTAGTAGTAGTAGTTCTAATGCAGCGAGAGGGAGAATTATCATTATTTTAAAATTTTTTTTTTTTTTTTTGAAGTGAAACTTCTTTAGCGAAGGGTATTTCCCTTCAAAAAAAATATGAAAATGAAATGTGACGAAAATCAAAATTTGACGATGTTATTAATATATTGGAGCTATTTAGATGGTCAATCAATAATACAGAATATTGTACTGTTATATTGTTTCAATACAAAAGAGTTATTTTATTTTTCGGTCATTCTCCCACTTGTTCGTAAGTTCATTCGTAAAGTAAACACAATCAATAGAACATTTTTTATCTCTCTCTTACTCATGTATAAGCATTCATTCTCTACAATGCGCATTGTTTTGTGCGTCTCCCCACTACTTTTGTCATTTTCTAATTTTTGGATTTACCTACCTTCGCTAAAGAAGTTTCAGTTCCATATTGTGCTTATAAGCGTGAGGCACACTACTTAAATTTTTAAGTAACAATTTTCTCTTCCCTTTTTTTTCAGCAAGAGGAAAACCGCAGAGAAAATGAAATTGCAATGATCAAAGAAATACGCAAAAATGCAGAATTCAAGGCTCGACCAAACCCATTCAAATCATTACGATTTAATTAATTTATGTATTTATTATTTTTACTTTGTGTTGTGTATGTATGCGCGTGTAATTTTGTTTGTATAGAATAACAACAACAACAACAACAAAAATAATCCTTATCAAGAAGAGAGAATGCAAGAAAAATTTTAAAAAAATTTAGTAAAACATGTAAAAAAAATACAAAATAGAAGAGAAGAAGGGAAAGCAAAAATTGATTGCTAAAGTCAAAGACAAAACAAAAGACAAATTAAAGTATTTCTCTTAATAATAAAAAATAAATTAATTTTAATTCATTTAATGATTTGTTTTTGTTTCTTTTCTTTTCTCTCTTTCTCTTCCATGTTATACATACTATCTAAATTGCGCAAAGACAAAGAGAAAGAGAGAGAGAGAGAGAGAGAGAAAGAAAACAAAACTATAAAAGCAGTGAAAATAATTTTCCAATAATTCTTTTCTTTTTATAAAATTTTATCCGTTTTTATTTCTATTCTATTTTGTTCTGTTTTTTTTTTTTTCAACGCAAAACAATTTTTAATGTTGCAACTTTTGTCACTAACAAATAATTCTAATAATTTTTATACTATTTTATTATTAATTTTATTAAAATTATCATAAATTGGGTTTATTTTTCTATTTTAATAAAACAAAAAATTGGTTAGAAATTGTTAAAAAATTAAAAAAAAAAATACCGAAAAATAAAAAATTAATTATTTAGTTACGATAAAAAGCAAAAAAAAAAAGTTAAAGTTTGTTAACATAAAAAAAAAAAAACAAAAATTATAAGAAAATCGGTTTGTTTTTGTTTTTTATAATTTTTTTTGTTTTTAATTAAAAAAATATAGTCAACGAGAAGAAACCTCCAAAATTGTAAAAATATTATAAAAAAATAAATAAAAATCAAAATATATATTTAAAAACAAGAAAACACACTATAATAATCATATATGTACTTTAATATGTACATAGATTTGTCACCTTGTGAACGGCGGATATCTTAAATTGGGCATCGGTCAAGTTGGCGAGGCACATTACCGCAGAATTTGTGTGCGTTGCCACCTTTGATTGTTTTAACGCCCCGTAGCCTAATGTGCTCAACTTTCGGGCATCACAATAAGCCGCCATAAGGCTTAATTTCGTATCCTGTACTATGGCCTAGAAATTGGAATTATTGATTCAAATTTTAGTTGTGCGCGAAAGGCGGTCACTATTGGCTAGTCACTTTGTCATTGCGACGCCCTTGAGTCTGGTATTGAGGATGAATTGCAAGACTTTCTTCGCAAATAATTAGGAAATTTCTCTGTAGGTTCTAGGTAATGGTTGCCTAGATATCGGAAACTGTCTCCAAATTAAATCATAACAGTGGCATAGCAAATGCTCTGATATCTCATCTTCTTTATTATGTTTTACCAATCCAATTTGCATTGATCAGTATGACTGATGACTTACACGCAAAATTGTGTAAGTGCTACACTTGTAAAAATCACGACAAAATTGCGCAACTCACGTAAAAAAAATATAACCCTGCTTTTCTTATTAGTAACTGTATTTATATATATCTTGTTTTAACAGTCATTTTTGACATTTTCAACATATTACAACACTTGATTTTTATATTAAATTCATTTGTCAAAATATTCAAGCTCATTTCGTCTAACAGCTTTGTAAGATTAGTAGACCTGTAATTTAAATACCATAGTAAAGTTAAAATGGGTGATCAGAGTGATATCCTAGATTTTCTAGCTCATCAGCAAGGTGCAGGTGGAAACCTGGCTGGGCCAAGTAGCGGTACCACTGGTAGCCGTCGACAATCTGCACGGCTGCGACATGCCGCGAGCGGATTGAATTCCGCTGGACCACGTAGCGGTACCACCGGTAGCCATCGACAATCTGCACGGCTGCGACATGCTGCGAGCGGATTGAATTCCGCTGGACCACTTAGCGGTACCACCGGTAGCCGTCGACAATCTGCACGGCTGCGACATGCCGCGAGCGGATTGAATTCCGCTGGACCACGTAGCGGTACCACCGGTAGCCATCGACAATCTGCACGGCTGCGACATGCCGCGAGCGGATTGAATTCCGCTGGACCACTTAGCGGTACCACCGGTAGCCATCGACAATCTGCACGGCTGCAACATGCCGCGAGCGGATTGAATTCCGCTGGACCACTTAGCGGTACCACCGGTAGCCATCGACAATCTGCACGGCTGCGACATGCCGCGAGCGGATTGAATTCCGCTGGACCACGTAGCGGTACCACCGGTAGCCATCGCCAATCTGCACGGCTGCGAAATACCGCGAGCGGATTGAATTCCGCTGGACCACTTAGCGGTACCACCGGTAGCCATCGACAATCTGCACGGCTGCAACATGCCGCGAGCGGATTGAATTCCGCTGGACCACGTAGCGGTACCACCGGTAGCCATCGACAATCTGCACGGCTGCGACATGCCGCGAGCGGATTGAATTCCGCTGGACCACGTAGCGGTACCACCGGTAGCCATCGACAATCTGCACGGCTGCGACATGCCGCGAGCGGATTGAATTCCGCTGGACCACTTAGCGGTACCACCGGTAGCCATCGACAATCTGCACGGCTGCGACATGCCGCGAGCGGATTGAATTCCGCTGGACCACTTAGCGGTACCACCGTTACCCGTCGACACACAGCAAGTTCAAGGCGTTTGCAGCAGGCCGAAAGTAGTGCCACTGGTAACCGATCACAATCAGCAACACCTATGTATGATAATATCGATGTAGCAAGACCACGACCACATTGCCCAATGTGTTTAGATGCGTTCACGAATAAAAGTTATACGTACCCATGCTTACATGAGTTCTGTTTCGATTGCATTGTGCGGTGGATATACGTAAGCTATCCGCTCTTACTAACCGTTACCTAAACAAATGTTTTATATCGTTTACAGATAAGACCCGTGTGCCCATTATGTAATAGAATTATTCGTGGCATAATACACAATGTGCGTACAGTTGATGACTACGATACATATACTGTCCCGTTTGCTCGACCAAGGCAAGAAATAGTAAACGTAGCTGCAATGGTTGCTATCAATGCAATATCCACTTGGTTTGCTGAAAACAATTTTGCGCATGCGGGAACACAGCGCAGACCACCAAACAACCCATCGGGAACTTGCCCCTCTCAAAACCGCGGAAGATAATAAAATTATCTGATAATTATCGGATAATATACGAAGCACTATGTACGAGTATATAAATCATATATAACTTATCATGTTTTCACTGTGAGTTCAAGAGAACCGTGCCAAGCGGTTTAGTGTACAATTACCATTTTTAATACAAAACTTACAATATATTTTCAGAAAGAGATAAATTGGAGCCTGTGGTTAAAGATTCCAATTAAAATCATTTGTTTTCAAAGTCAGCATACGAGTGTGTAAAGTATTTTATTTTTTTTGTATGTGAATCAATACTCAGAGATTGCGATTCAATTATTTTTTATTAAATATAATTTTTAATTTTACACATAGATATATATTTATATATATTCGCTTGGCACGGCTGTCTTGTACTCTTGACTGGAAAACAAATGGATCTCTTTCTGTAATCGGAAAACATTGGCTCCAACATAAGTATCTTTGCACGACAATAAATATTAAATTCCAGTTGGTTGCCTCCAAAACTAAAAGAAATGTGTATACATAGAACGGGAGTAATATGGCTAAAATCGTTTCTCCACATACTTATACATGCTTATATATATAATGTACATTTTGGTGTCTTCAATGAACAGAGAATATCAGAATAAACTATTTACAAGTTCTTAAACAATGAATTGTGCAATATAAAATATGAATTTTTTATTTAAACACGCCATGGAGATCGGGGCTCCACTTATTGGATATAATCTGCATGGCAACATTATTGTCTGCATATAAGCCTTTTGCTCCATCCACATACTTATGTAGCGTCTACAAACTGCCAATGAAGTTTCTAACTTATCTACTCGTTTGTTGTAGCCTTTAGAGCGAATATACATAATAAACCATTTCAGAGATTGAGTATAAGTTGCCAAAGAACTCAATTTTGTTGAAAAATCAACTATATTAACCAGAAATACACGAGTTTAACATCCAACCGACAACTAAAAACAAAAAAAAACAATAACCTCATCACAAGTCTGTTTTATAGAGTTTAGAAGTTTCGTGCGAGTCCAAATATTGATGATAAATGGGTTTTCCTTCAAATGCGTTAAATGCTTCCTATGTTCCTATGGGGAGATTTCCATGCTACAAGAAGACATTGTTCATAGTACATCGACTTGAGACTTGTACATAACAACTCAACATAATGCGTGCTTCACTAAAAAGCAACCAACAGTCCTAGCATTTGTGAATTTAAATACATCATTGAGTTCTGGTAGCTTCCTCCTCTCAATGCATTTTCATTGGTCCAACAACTGCGGTGAAAGGACACAAATGACTGTCAACTCTTTATAAAATATTGCAAAAAAAAAACCACTAGAAAAACTAGAATTACGAAATAAATTCTGCGTTCTTTATTTCGATGGCCATACAAAAATAGTACAGATGCAAGCTGTACAAGTTTTCTTGGGCTTTTTTTAGCAATGTTTAGAATGTACCATCACTACCCCATGAGGTCTTGACGGCATCGTCGTTCCAGTCCTCAACTCCTCCGACAGTTTCAGCAGCGACTTCATCGGCCCAGTTAGTTGTTTCCTCAACTGGATGGTCGACAACTTCTTCAATCTTGGCGGCAGGAAGGAGTTCCTTAGCTGCGGCTTCCTCCTTCTCAGCTTCCTCAGGGTCGCGGTAGAAGAATAAGTCGACAACCACAGGCCATTCCACACTGCGTGAAACGGTACCGCGCAAACGAAGAACTTCGCGAGCCAACAACCACCACATCAAACCGATGGAGTGTGGTGACTTGTTATTGCATGGAATAGCAATATCAATATAACGCAATGGCGAGTCAGTATTGGTAAAAGCAATTACTGGGATATTGACATAAGATGCTTCCATAATTGGCTGATGATCGGTATTCGGATCAGTGACGACCAAAAGACGAGGCTCACGGAAAGCGGGCTGGATCTGATTGGTAAATGCACCAGGAGTGAAACGACCAGCAATTGGTGTAGTATCGGTGTACTTAGCGAACTTTAAAACAGCGCGTTGACCAATTGGACGAGACGAAATGACGAAGACCTAAATCATAATAATCGAAAAATAATAATCAATCCATAGCTGATGATATAAATTAATATCCAAGAAATCGATTTATGTAAATTTGTGTGCGTGTTTTGTATCAGCTTTGATGTTGAAATCATTACACTTCATACCCGAAAGATTAGTAAAAACTCATCATGTTTACACGCACACACAAGTTCACAAATTTCATTTTTGCGCATTTTTAGTCTTCCATACTTACATCGGATGGATTCTCAATGGCGGCAATAGCACGAGCAGCCAATACCAATTTCTCCCAGGTCTTGCCCAAGTTGATGACATTCACGCCATCGGAACGACGCTTGAACACGTATTGTTCCATTTGGAAATTGACATTTTCCGAGCCCAAATGGGTTGTGGCCACCAACATTTTGGTGATATCATCCTCTTTGAGGGATAATATATCTAAGCCTCCCGACATTTAAACGTTTAAGAGTTACGAGACCTGCAGCAAAAATCAAAACAAAATGTCGTGTAAAATGAAACACCGAATATAATTATAACCTCAAAATGCCTTAAACTGGAGAAAAACATACACACGTGTCTTAAAATGAAAAATGCAGAAATTGGAATTGCAAAAATACAAGTAAAAATCAGCAGATGCACAAATATTGGTTATATTTCGCTATTTAATATTTAATTTAAAAATTTATGGATTTTTTCCAGTTTGTAAAGACCATATTTTAGTTATAATAAGTTTTATTAAGAGGCTTTAGCTACTCACGTTGTGGATGCCGCTGGGAGCGTTGACGAAATGGAGGATTTCTTGTGTTGTTGAGCGATACTACGTTTCTAACACTGAAACAAGCACATTGCACGTTTGTAGCCTGGCAGCACTTTCCAAACACTAAGTTAAGTGTTCAACATGGCAGCACTTTTCAGACACTTGTGTACGTACGGCCCACACATGATGTATCTGATTCATGATTAGGTTTGTTTGTTACATAAAACGTAACTATGTATATCCAGAAACATAAGCAACAGTTCTAGTTCTGTTCTGGTCTGTTTTTGTTTTTTGGGATGTTGTCACAAACAACATGAAAAGAAGCAGATTAGCCATACAAATTTTTCAAAATATGTTTTCCCTTGGCATTGTGTTTTTTACCGTATTCTGGGCAAAAGGTTAATAAAAGAAAAGATCAATTTTGATCTCTTTATAAAAATTTGTGGAATCCTTTTGCGCGGAAAAATTTGACTACAAAAATTTGAATTACATTTTTATTATATTGTAACAATTTTCAAAAATTAGTTAATTTTTATATTAAAATTATGTAATTATTATATAACTAATTATTAACATAGGAACATTAATTGCCTCTATGAAATTATGGGTGGGTGGGGGCACCCACCATCTTCTCTATAACAAAGCCATTTTGAAGACTCTGAGTTGTTGTATTATTCACGCAGTGAATTGTATTATAAGTTTGTCATGAAGATTGTAACGGCCAGGGGGAGACATCAGAGACCCCATAAAGTATATATAGGTATTCTTGATCAGCTCGACGAGACGAATTGATAAAGCCATGTCCGTGGGTAAATGCGAGCAAACAGCTTGTGTGCTGTATAAAAACAAGCGAATGTACGAAGAAAAGAGTACGAGAAACACACAGAAGCTCGTTGGTGATCTAATTTATGTGCAAATGGGGACAGACGGCAAACGTAAACGCATTTTTTTTTTTTTTTTTTGTTTTTATTTATAAAAATAGAATGTGGTACACAGAAATTTGGATTTTTTTAAATTTTGATTACGTAAAATTTTGATTTTTGAATTCATGAAACATAACCGTATGTAGCAAGAAGATGGCGCTGTTAATTCCCGTCAACGTGTAAGAGAAACAACACTGCCGATTGTAAACACTTACAATCGGCAAAGTGGCCGCTCTAACATTCGCTTGCTTCGGACTCGTGTGCACGTTAGCAACGCCGCAGCCAGCTGGGTTTGATTGTATGCGTCTTGCGTCCTCGGGTTAACGTTGTTTCTTGTATATTAAATCAGACCCTTTTTGCCGTGCTGTGAAAGAAAAAAAAAAAAAATTAAATGATAATATATAAAATAAATAAAAGTTTATTCAGCAATAGTATGTTGTTAGTTGGGTCATAATCATCAACAAAATAATCATTAATTAGTTGCCTCGTTTAAATTCAATGTATGAAAGCCAAGATCAATGTAACTCCACACTTCACCTTAATACAAAGTTTAAATATGTATATTTTTTGTTCTCATTTTTTTTTTTTTTTTTTTTTTTTTGTGTTAAAAATATCATACAATTTTTTTACTATTACAACTTCTTAGTATTTATATGTGTGTGTGTTAAAAGGACGAAAGGAAATTGTCACAGTGCAAAATGAAACAACAAAAAAGAAAATAGCGAGAAGCGAAGAGTTAAGAGCACAAAAGCAAACCAAAACCAACCTGACCCCAAGACCACCCACTCTCTCACCAGCTCACTCACTCACCTTTCGCAAAGTTGCACGCGTTTAACATGACAGGACAATGAGCATAAGAATACAATATGAGTGAATGTGGTGAATTCAAAAGGAAACAACAACGACAACAAGAAGAGCGCGCGTTCCGCTCAAAATGTTCGTCGTCCCTGTTACGTGCTTGGCTGCTGCTGCCGATGCCACTTGCCACTACTGCTACCACTGCTGCTCTCTTATAGTTGCAGCAACAACTTTTAAAGCACGCTGTGGCGTGCTCTTGCCTTTGCCTCTGCATTGATTGCTCTCTTTGCTTGCTTCAGAGAATAGAACAGAACAGACAGAATATTTCATTTAAGGGATGTCGATGACGAAATCGGTCGGGACACACGAACGGAAATGGAGATGATTTGAGTGAGTACGCAGCAGCAGCAACAACAGCAGCATGTGCGGAAAATAATATAAAGAAAGCAACCAACAACAGAAGAACACAAAAAAATAGAAAAGAAAAACCAACACCAACACAAAAAATTAAAAATATAAAAAAAAAAGAAATGAGAATGAAACGAGCAAACGATAAACGGCAGGCGAATGAAAATCGTGTGCGGAAAATTATTATTAAGAATTTATTAAAAAACATAAAATATATAATAATACTAATAATAATAATAATAAATAAGAATGAAAGAAATGAAATATGAATCGAAGAAAGAAATATGCATAGAATGAAAGAAATTAAGAAAAGTGTATTATGTTTTTTTTTAAATTTTGTTTGCAATTTTTTTTTTTTTTTTTTTTTGTTTGGAATCTTTTCAAGTGACAAAAACAAGAACACAAAATAATAATAAGAATTCTTTCTAAGATTTTTTTTTTTCTTTTTTTGTATAGAAAAAGGAAGAGAAAAACCTAATGGGAATTGAAGTTGAAATGACTCTAAAAATGTGTGTTTGTGTGCGCTAGTATGTGTATGCGTGTGAACATGTGCAATAAAAACAATAATAACAACAATACTAGTTACAAAACTGTATAAAAAATATATTACATATTGTTTGTATTGTAACGTTAAATAAAAATTTGTATAAAAAATGAAAACAAAATTAATGAAAGAAGAAATGAGTGAATGAAAATATACAAATGAATGAGTTAATGAGAGAATAATTGGAGTCGAGTGAAGTAAAACAAAGATGCTCTTTTGATGGACACACATTAGGATGCATCATACACATTAGGTTCCATCACTGTGGCAACTACAACTACCATAAATATGAACTACATGTATAAATTTTCTATATTTTATCTTGCTGCTATTTTATGCATCCATCTATGTATTATGTATTCATTTCGTTACCAACACAACGGACAATATTATCACCATCATCATCAGCCTCATCATCCTCATCCTCATTGGCGTCACCATTACCATCACCATCATCATCACCATCACCCTCTAAAAGCTATTACCGTGCCTGTGTGCCTACCTAGTACAACATTGGGATCTATAAATATGAGTAACAAACCACATCATACCAGACGCCAAAACACAAATTCATACCTCCTCTTACAATATACTCGTACATATGTATGTACATATGTATATGTTTGTATATCAATTGATATATGTATGTACTTATGTATGTATATGTACATACATATGTATGTCTGGTCTCTGAAATTCAGGCAATCAGACAGATAAATGAATGTGGTCAGTGTTTTTTGGTCTACTAAGTACTATGACAGAGAGAAGGTACTTACACACATTTATAGTGAACGAATTGTGACGTCGTCTACTCTGGTCTTGTCTTGTCCCTAACATTCATCTATTTTATAATATTCTATTCTATTCTATTCTATCACACTACATATACTCGTATATGTATGTTGTCAGGTTTGGTTGGATCGGTTCGGTTGGGTTCAGGTCTTGTTTGCTTTGGTCTGGTCTGGTCTGTTCTGGTCTAGTGTAATGTGATGTAATGTGTCGTCCAGGTCCAATGATGCTACATCAAATGAAAGACATAATTATGTTTATTGTCTGTGTGTGTGTGTGTGTGTGTGTGTGTGTGTGTGTGTGTGTGTGTGTGTTTTTTTTTTTTTTTTTTTTTTTTCAATTGGTAGAAAAGCATCGAAAGCCAACCGGTTCTACAACCGAGTGCGGGACTTCAACACCGCTAAAAACTACCCCCGTGTCCTAATGTCCCCCCGGAACTGTTCTTTAATATTTCGTCGGAAGGGAAAAGGTGGAGCATCATTGCTCAAAAGTCTGTCTGTCCCATGTTTTGTGGGTCTCCTCGTGTACTGTTTGTTAGTAGGTCGTTCCTACACGTCAGCGAACTAAAAAATCAGTCCGGGACACCTAATGCCAAACGATTATTTCGTACACGCAATCGTTCAGCGGCTCTATCACGTTCCAGAGTGCGGAGAGTACTCATTATAGCAAACATAGCAGATTTCACTGTTTGCCACTTCTCCGGAGATTGACACATATGTGGCACCAAATTTCCAACTGTGGGTGGTTCGCCAAAGCACTCTTCAATGCATGCTCTCTCCATGGTAAATCGAGGGCAACAGAAAAGAACGTGGTGCGCATCTTCGGCGATACCAACGCAGACAGGACAGAAGGGGTCCTCCTCATGCTTAAAACGGTGCAGGTAGTATTTAAAGCACCCGTGTCCACTGAGCATCTGCGTCATATAGTAGTCCACTTCGCCGTGGGACCGTGATACCCATACATCCACTCGTGGAATCAAGTAGAAAGTCCATCGTCCTTTTTCAGACGAATCCCACCTTCTTTGCCATTCCTGGATGCTGCACCGACGCTCTTCATCTTTAGATGTACCAGCACCCGCGTTATATATACGTTGCCACTCACGTGCCATTATATCAATGGGCATCATGGACGCTATTACCTCTATCGCCACATCCGACACCGTGCGAAAGCCACTTGCCACACGCAGCGCACTCAGCCGGTACGTCGAACGGATACCCACTATATATGAGCTTTTTAATGTTGCGTCAGCCCATACTGGCGCTGCGTAAAGCATTATAGAGGCGATTACCCTGGCTAATAGCCTCCGCTTGTTTGCTCGGGGCCCACCTATGTTTGCCATTATGCGGGATAAGGCTCCAACAACTTTAACCGCCTTATTGCTCACACTGACCAGGTGGTCCTTGAAGGTCAGCCTAGCATCAATTAACACTCCCAGGTATCTAATAGAAGGCTGGGAGGTTATGTATAGATCCCCTACCCGAAACACGAAAGACTCTCGTACTTTCCGTGTGGACAGGAGGACCGCTTCCGTTTTTTCGGCTGCCAACTCCAGGTGAGCTTGATTAAGCCAGGACCGGACTTTGGCTGTGGCTAAACTACAGAGGACCTGTATTCGCTCTATAGTTTTCCCCACGACCACAAGAGCGATGTCATCAGCGAATCCAATCAGGGTTGCTCCAGGAGGTAATCTCATCCTCAGGATCCCGTCGTACATCACGTTCCATAGTGTAGGGCCCAGAACGGAACCCTGTGGAACACCACACGTGACTCTGTATTGCTTCACGCCATCGTCCGTATTGTACAACAACACTCTACCTGCGAAATAGTTGGAAATTATCCGCATCAGGTATCTTGGTGTACCAATACTGTGAAGGGCTTGCATGATATGTTGCCAGCTCGCCGTGTTGAATGCATTTTTAACATCTAAGGTTACTACTGCACAATATTCCTTATTTCCACCTTTCCACCTATCTCCACTAGTTGCTCTACGCGCAATATCTGTTACTGCTTGTATAGCATCAACAGTCGATTTACCACGGCGGAAACCATACTGCGCATCAGATAAAGCGTTTCGTGTCTCCATTATGTCCTGCAGGCGCTTGACAATTATACTTTCAAGTATTTTACCCATGGTGTCAAGCATGCAAAGCGGCCTGTACGCGGATGGATGATCTGGTTGCTTATTGGGTTTTAGCAGCAGAACAAGCCTCTGTCTTTTCCATATGTTGGGAAAAATACCTTCTGCAAGACATATGGTGTACACTCTCGTGAAGATATCCGGATCCGCTTCCATCGCAGCCTTCAAAGCGATATTAGGGATGCCGTCAGGCCCTGGGGCTTTCTTATTTCCCTGCTTAGTTAGCGCATTAAATAGCTCCGCAGTAGTAACCTCAGGCACTTCCTCAATGTCCATAAATGAGTTGGTGTACTCTATAGGATCACGAGTAGGGAAGAGAGTGGCAACCACTGTAGCCATTAACTCTGGATCTGATGGCTGTGCAGACTTTGGCCCCTTCACTGTGCTCATCACCACCTTATAGGCCTTGCCCCAGGGGTCAATGTCGCAGCTATCTCTTATCTCCCTGAAGCACGTTCCCTTGCTTGACCGTATGGCTTTACTTAGCTGGTTCCGCAACGCCCGAAAAGCCTCGCGTTGCTGCTCCCAGTTAGGATGGGCTCTACTACGCTGCGCCTTTCTGCGAGCTTGGTTACAGCGCCTCCTAAGTTCAGCGATCTCATCATTCCACCAGTAAGCTGCCTTACGCAATGGCGTCCGCCTTTTCCTGGGCATTGAGGCGTCACAAGCTGAAGAGATGCGCTTTGTAATGCTCTCTGCCATGCCATTCGCTTCCTCGTTACCGGTTGTGCCATCTTCCCATATTTGTTGAAAGCAGTCCCTATCGAAAAGTCGGTCCCTCCAGCCTTTAACTTTTGCAAAGGATAACTGCCTTCCGCTCGGCTGTAACGACACCTCGATTACAATCGCACGATGGTCGCTGTTCGTGTAGAAGCTGCCAATTTTCCATGTCGTGTGGGGTGCAATTGAACTATGCACGAATGTAAGATCAATGGCCGAACTTCTACCACCAGCTTCGAATGTTGGCTGACCGTCATTTAGGAGTTCAATGTTCAGCGTGGCTAGGCATTCCATGAGGACTCTACCACGTTGATTCGTCGATCTACTACCCCACATAGTAGACCAAGCATTGAAGTCACCCGCAATGATTGTCGGTGTCCTGGTCCTGGCTTCCGCAACCAACTCCGTTATAAGATCTTCGAACTCGGTTAGTTCCAGACTTGGGGGAGCATAGCACGAGAAAAAGTAAATGCCATTTATTTTCACCCATGTGAAGCCAGAATGAGGGTTCAATGCCCGACCTTGAGGGGCCTTCCCGTTCGTGACCCATATAGCCGTTTTACTAGATGCATCCGATGTCCACTCATGTCCTCTCAAGTTGCGATATTGCTCGCTTATTAGGACAAGGTCGAGGCTTTGCTCGAATATCGTTTGTTGCAGCAAGTCCTGGGCTGCCACACAGTGGTTTAGGTTAAGTTGGGCGATTTTCATCGCCCTCCTGTTTTCTTAGCCTTAACTGCCCTTTGGTGCTCCGAACAGCGGGCACTCCCCGCTGCGTGGTTTCCACTACAAAGCGCACATTTTGGCTCACTTTTACATGATGCCGCCTTATGGCCTTCCTTACCGCATCTCCTGCATAGGTTGCTGCGGTCTACATTTTCTTTACAACTTTGTGCCTGATGGTTGTAGCCCCAGCACTTGTAACACCTGATTGGCTCGGTGCAATCCCGTACTCTGCAAGATACCCAACCTATGCGGACTCGTTGCGCACTCAGCACCTTGTTGGCATCCACTACAGGCAACCCGATATAAACCGTCTGTGTGCCCCGATGTACAATACCTATATTGCGCACCGATGACTCATCCGGACGACGTATCTCAAACTGTGTGTGTAGGGCGTCACACACTTCTTTCGCAGTTGTGATCTCATCCAGATCCCTAAGCTGAATCGTCACCGTATGCGTTTTTGCCGAGACTTTGGCTGCGTTGCCTAGAGTTTCCTCCACTGCCATCTGAAACTCTGACGCATTTCGTTCTGGCACCCGTTTGAGCTCTAGCAGCAACTCATTTTTAACGGTGCGTCGAACAGCCTTGACATTTTCTCCTAGGCTCTTTAGCGCTGGCTCGCTTCGTATCTTTCTCAAGATATCCGCGTAGGACGAATTCGCGGATGCCGAAATGATGAGAGCATCCGGCCTCGATTTGATGCCCTTATCCCGTTTTTTCCGGCCGGGAACTTTGGTCCACTCCTGTACTTGGGGCAGCTTGCGACCATCCTTATCCCGAGTTTTTGCCTTCTTCGGGATCCTGCTTGTATTTGGGGTTGGCTTTGGAGTTGTTGCCGCCTTGGTGGACGCTCCATGCTCCAAGGTACCCTTTTTGGCTTCTTCCACTCGGTCTTTCGGGACTGTTAGGGAAGGCTGCCTCTTAGAAGACGGAGTCTCCAAATTTCCTTCGGGTGCCCTTTTATTTTTCCCGACAGTTCGCAGCCAAGGGGAAGTCTGGGAGAAGTTGTTTTTCCTGATAACCTCCTTTGCTTTCTCGTCCCTTTGTTCTATGGCCGAGAGCTCATATAGGGCCTTTATGCTCTCTACCGTATCCCTCATAAGCTGGTTGATAGAACGCCTTTGCTTGCCATCAATTCCCTTTTCTTCCAGCATACAGGTGAGACTCCGTATCTTCTCCCCAAGCTGATGGAAGTGGGTGTGGCTGGCTGTTACCTTCTCCGAGTTGATGACGTACGATGGACTGACCACCAATTGATCGCCTAACCTCGGTGGCGATCGAAGAGTACATCTACTGCGCCTGAAGGGATCGTCCGCTTCCCCCGCTGCTCTTGTAGCTTTGTCCGCTGCAGCGACCAAGTTTCCCATCGCTGCAGTAGTTTTTGTTCTCGTAGCATTATCTGCTACGGGGGCCGAGTACACCTCCGTAGCATTGCGGTTGCTTGATGACGACGACCCGGGGCCCGCTTGCGCACCCTCCAAAGCCGCCGGTACTGGGGATCCGACTCCCTGCACCGTAAATATATTTCCTTCTTCATTGCTCATCATGGTTTTATTTCTGGGTGCCTTCCCATATCGTTTTAAGCCTACCGACAGGCTATGAAACACAGCCGACCTTTCAGGTTCAGACGCCGACCAAGAAGCCGCCCAATCTGGGAACAAACGCTCTTGGATTTAATTTGGTTTGGTAACCAGCGAAAACATAATTTAAGGGCGGTTTTCACTCGCCCTGTCACGAAAATTTCACTAGAGTATGTAGCCTTTTGCACTACCCCTTCCATTTTCGTCGCTCATTGGTCGGGGGCTGCTTATTCAATATTCGCAGCTAACCTACATATCTGCAGGCCGTCCACTATCCGCCACCTGTGACCCCCACTCTAGCTTGAGCAACGCCGAGTGTGTGTGTGTGTGTGTGTGTGTGTGTGTGTGTGTGCGCAATAATTGCAGTACAAAACATTAAATATGTAAATAGTATAGAAAGAAACCACATTATAATACAAAAGTCTGACCACGACCAATTGCCACCAATTGCCACCACTTGCCACTTGCCACTCGCCAACAAAAATCATTTCCATTTAAGTATGTATGTATGTGCAAACATATGTACATATGTATCTATGTACATACACACATATGTGTGTTTGTAGTTTTGATTATTAATTATTTTTTTGCTACCTTCTTTTCTTTTCTCTCCTTGGGTGGTTTGAATTTATAACCAAAAGCTAAAAAAAATCTGAAACTGTCAAATGTCATCTATAAAATGCTTGTCAATGTCCAATGTCTACGTCATAGTAGACAGCAGCAACAACGACAACAACGACAACAACGATGACAACGAAGACGATTTTGACTTTTAATGCCGACAAATTACAAAAAAAAAAAAAAAAAAAAAAGGAAAAAACAAACACCGACACTGACGATAATGACGACCGAGACCTAGTAATTTTAGTGGTTGTCGTTGTTGATGTTGTTGGTGGTGGTGGTGGTAGTAGTCGGTCACATTAATCCCCAAACATGAAACATGTGTCAAGGTCAGTGAAATGCGTAAACATGTAAAACAACAACAAAAACAATATACTCATGTATTTACATATGAGTACTTTGTAAAAATATTGACTCTCTGTGTTTTTTTTTTTAGAATGATCCTATCCAATCCGAGTTCCAATCCACTTCACTGCACATCTTACTTTACTTTTCTTTCATTTCATTTCACTTCACTTCACTTCACTGAACTTTTCAATCAAATGATCAGACGCAATCACATTTTGTCATGTGACACTCTGGAGGAGGGCCAATGGGGCCGCATTGCCTCTAGTTCAGAGGCGGCCAACAAATGTCAAAAAGTTCTTTATTTGATATTCTAAGACTTATTTTCTTCTTCGAAGAATAAGTCTGCAATTTCTATTGGTTCTAGGTAATGCTAACCACCACCTACTTAGATATTAGAGTCTATTCCATATTAAACTGCTATTTCCTCTTCTATGTTACATAATCCACATTGACTTATTTTATTATATATGAAGTATCTACATACATATATAGGTAAATGATTCATAACTCAGCACACCAAATTAACTAGTCCCATGTAGCTTTTGAGGTCTTTAGCCGATAGCTTGGTGGAATGAAAGTAAGTGTCGTAAGTCAGCAAATAGTACGCTGATCATTTGTTTAAATTTTAATTTTGTGTGATTTAATCTCCCATGTACGAGGTATTATTTGTGCATTGACCGCCCCGGGTCGCCAACATTCTCATTTGACTGAAGTTATTAAGCACGTGTGCGATACTTTTGTGTGACTTTTGTATTTCTACTTCCCTTCTTCTTCTTCTTCTTCTTTTGTTCTTGCTGCTGTTGTATGTAATTTTGGTTTCATGTTTAACCAAGGTCAGTTCCACAGTTCATGAAATCTGTTCACAAAGGTCTTTGGTAACACGATTCGATTGGCATTTAAAGATGGCATTGGCCAGGCCAGGCCAACTCCTACTCAGTTGCGGACGATAAGTAGAAAGGATAATATTGAAAAATATACATAATCCTACGTGTTTGTTTGACCTTTGCTCTTCCGGTTGTAAGTTAAGTTTACTTTTCCAATTTGTTTAAAAATAAAACGCAAAAATTGGATTCCAATTAAACTTGGCGTTATTTCATTAATTTCTCAGAAAACAGAACAAAAAAAAAAAAAAAAAATTGACGAAGGGGAAGGAATTGACTCTCGTCGTGTCTATGAAATTGTATGCTTATGAGGGTTTTCTACATACATACATATGTATGCACGTGTGTGTCTGTGTGTGTGTGTGTCTGTGTGTGTGTTATACAACACTCAATTTGTATTGTATCCTTTTGTCGTCCTCTTTTTCGTTTTTCAACTTTTTCTTGTTGCTTTATGTAATTTTGTTTTTTTTTTTGTCGAAATATCGATCATACGCCATGCATGATGATGATGATGATGATGATGGTGGGTGATGGTGATGCTGGCATAAAATTGCCTGAAACATTAAACAACATAAGAGCACAAAATGAAAAATGAGAAAAAGAAAAAAGAAATATTGAAGCAAGACAATAAAACAAAAAAAAAAAAAATGAAAATCGAAGTATCTTCTTTTGCCATTTTCTTACTTTTTGTTGTTGTTGTTGTTGTTGTTGCTGCTTACATTGTTCGTTCATTCGCAGTAATTAAAAAAGTCACACACACTTAAGGCGCCCCCCAAGGTTATTGAACTCTTGACGACACACAGCAACGAAAGTCCTTTTATAGTCCTTTGGTTTTATACAAATTGGACGGAGAAAACTTTTCTCTATTAACATGTGTGTGTGAGCATGTGCGTGTCTGTCTATTATTTATTATATGTATTAATCGTATTTTGTTATTTTTAAAAATTTCTTCATTAAAAATAATAAAATGTAGTTGATAATAATAACTTTGATTCTTCTCTTTCTTTCTATTTCTTTGAACTAATTCAGTGTCATTGTCATTGTTGTTGTTCTCGTTCTCGTACTCGTTCTTGCTCATTTCTCCTTTCTTCTCTTCTTCTCTTCCTTTCTTCCTTTCTTTATTTCTTATATTGTTTTTAACCTATTGATAATGATGATGATGATAATGACGAAAAACACTACCATGAGTAACAACAACAATGAGGCGTTTATTTTATTTTTATATCTTTAGCACATTTATTGTGTAAATACAATACAATTTTGGTAGGGTATTATCAATTTTTTCATGATGTTTGAATTGTTGTAATATACCAAGAGTCGATGATATCGGAGATAATCGTATAAAAATTATAGAAAAGAAAAATAAAAAAATAAAAAATAATATATCACCATATTATGGAAGATAGTTTACTTAATTTTGAACTATTGCACCTAGCTTCTTTGAGATATGTATGTATGTATCTCCTTTACTAGTAATAGGGAGTTGTACGATCCACTCAAACACTTATAGCATCTACATTTCAGTTTAATAATAGAAAAAAAAAAAATTAAAAAAAATTTTGTAATAAGAACATTAATTTGAATCTGGGTTTGCATGGAAGGGAAACCCCCCATGCACTATAGTTAGTTACTAACAGCAGATAGAATCAATCAAATTTTATTTTTTTAATCGATATTGTTTTTATTTTATTTATTTATTTTTTTTTTTGTTTGCTTTTCATTTCTTAAGCGAGAACAGTAAGATATTCTTTTAAAGAAAAGTTTCATAATTTATGGATTGGATTATTCACATTTTTCTCTATTATATTCTCTCTCTCTCTCTCTCTCTCTCTCTCTCTCTCTCTCTTTATTCATGCTCAGTGGCATGTAATTTTGGATAGTACAAACGAAAGTTAATGAATTTTTCTTGTTCTCGTTGGGTTTTTTTTTTTGGTTGTTGTCATTTAATGACGGAAATCAAAATAAGGAGGTTTTTATTTTCGGTTATTCAAACATAGATATGCACACATGCAAATACATATATACATACATACATACATACATAAACTTATACACATGAGGTAGCATATTCTATATATGCGCCTGGCTAAGTGATCGCCTGTCTCCCAAAACTGCCTGCCTGCCTGTCTGCCTCTGGTTGCTATTCCTTGTCGACCGACCCCAACAACTGACTATACTGACATTTTTATTGTTATTTTCATTATTATTCTGGTTGTTTTAGTTAGTTGTAGATATTACAAAATAAATAGTTCAGATGGAGTATTAAAGCTTTGTCGTGATTTTTGTCATGGCTACAACTGTTTGTCAGAGGCGGACTTCTTTATTAATACATATTTATAGGCGTAATCATTATTTTTGGGTTCTATGAACTTTTTATAATCTGAAGCTGGCAGGGTTTCTCGATAACTGATATTTAAATGGGAGTATAAACTCGATTTGAAATGACCATTTGGATCTCATAAACCCAAGCCATAGAGGATAAGAATTTTTTTAGACACAGTCTTGACAAAATAACTGTGCAATAGATTGAATAATTGGACCCAACTGATTAATACATCATGAAAATTAAGTTCCTGTATATGAAAACTATTTTTTTGTTCCCTTTCCCTCTCCCTTTCCATTTCCATTTTTATTTTCATTTTTTCAGAAAGATAATCTTTGTATGTTGCAATCGAAGTTAATGTAATTTCTCTATCCCATTCTCATTATTTATTTATTTATTATTTTTGCTGTCTCTCCTTCTTATTTCTCTAATGACTAATTGTCATTTGGTTGTCGTGTTTCCTCCCACACCACATTCAGCATATCAAGTGCGATATCATCGAGTCACCGAACACGAGAACTAATGGTTGTGGCGCCGCCGTCTCTGTTCGTTGTTGTATAAATAAAAAACTTTTGAAGTGTGAAATAAGAGGCGGCATCTCTATCTCTGTGAGTTCAGTGAGTTGTTACCTACCAAACCAAGACAAGTTAAACTTAATGAACACAAAACAAAACATAAAAACAAAAGAAGCGAAAAAGGATTTGACAAAGAAAAACTAAAGACTAGTTAAAAGTTGGGAAAGTAAATTTTTAATAGTGTTTATGTTAGATCCACACAAAACAAATTGCAATAACAAGTTAAATGATTGGAGGATGAGATTGATATAAGTTTAGGTAGGAGAGATGACAAATATATAAATTTGTAAGAAACTATTGGATTGGATAGAGAACAAACAATAATGTTGCCATGAACATCATCACCTCAACATCACCATAAAAAAAAAAAAAAAACATATTGTATATTGTTTTTGTTGTTTGTGTAGGATAATAGAAAACCAGAACCTTACCTTAGGCCCCCCCCCCATTGTAAGTCTTGAAAGTATCAAAAAATGTATCCTTACACAACTCACAGAATGGACGACTGACTTTCTTAAGGCAACTTAAATGTATCTCTTAATATTTTGTTTAAAATATACTTTCTCCCCCTTTCCATTTTTTAGACCTAGAGAGTCCGTCCTTCTTCTCTTCCTTATCCCCAGCTTTACTATGTAAATATTATTATCTTATAAATATTGTAGTATCTTCTTCCTTGCTTATACATAAATAGTACACATTCGTACATAAGTAACTGTATGTCTTCGTCTTCGTTAAATATTTTCATTGTGTCGCAAATGAAACATTTCATCATATTAAATTAATTTTGTTTTTTTTTTTCATCTTAATTTGATTTAATTTCATATTTATTCTTGTCTTCTTTCTTAATTCTTTCATTTAATGATGTGTGGAAGCAATTCAAGCGAAAGACTATAAGATAAAAAGTGTGACCTGGCCACCCCCAGTGCTTTTGGTCAAGATGATAGAAAATCAAAAAACATTTTTTTTTTTCATCCCATCAGCATCAGAGAATCAGAAAGTGAAAAATCAGAAATTGCAAGAAAAATTCATAATAATAATTTGTTGTTCTGTAATTAATTTGTAAAAATATTTTGGCAAAAGATAATAAAATAATGCAAACAAACAAAAAAAAAAATATATTATTATTTAACCTTTTTGAAAACCAACAACAACAACAACAACAACAACAACAACAATAAGAACAACAACAACAAAAAGATAATTAAACTAAAACTATTGGTTGAAAAGAAGCAAATATTTTCAACGATAAAAATAATTTTCTTTTTTCTTTTACGAAAATATATGTAAATATTATTGTTGTTGTTGTTGTTGTTGTTGTTGTTGTTGAGGAAAATGATGCAAAAGCAGCAAATTTGTATAAATAAATAAAGAAAAAAAAAAAAAAAATAAACAAATTATTGTGTAAATTTATGAAAATATTTAGCACACAAACACATTTACACGTCTTTGTCGTCACACAGATTCGCGACAAAAAGTCAGGAAAACAAAAACAAAAAACCAAAAAAAATAAATTTAAAAAAACGTTGAAAATTTCATTTGCATCGCTCAAAACAAACCGAGAACAAAATAATAACAAAAACAAAAAAATCATGCCAAAAGCAAAAAAAAAATTGAAAATTTAAGAAAAATTGAATATGGAAAATTCTTGACCAATTTATTGCCATGAAGAGGAAGGAGTTCATAAACATTCAGGGAAAATATTTAACATAAACTAAACTAAACTAAACATAAACTATTCTGTTTATAGACTTCTTTCTTGTGATCGATGATCGATTGATTTGTGTTCTTGATTTGTATGGCATCATTATTTAGACTCTACATTTTGTAGAATGCATTTGCATTAGGGGTGGTAAACGATATCGAGACCACCAACTCAGCTCGTTGTGATACAATACTTGAGTTTAGGTACCTTAAAAACAAACAACTTGAGACTTGATACAAAGGTAAGAAAACTCCAACGGATCAGTTTTATCATCTATAGGCCACTACTCTGTATACTGGACGCATTGGGCAAGATTTCAAGATACTGGAAAGTATCATATACAATTGACTCAAGCTTTCACTGAAGGTCCAAATGGACTATATAAAAATCAATATGATTTCAACAAGAACAAGCGTCACTTCACGATGAAATATGCAGACTTTGATGCAGATTATCATTGAAGAAGTGTGATCCAAGCATGATAAGCTATCCATCTATCTCTCTATCGTATTGAAATCGCTGGATATAAGCAGAGACTGAGGTGACTAGATCTCCTGTTTCTCTTCATACTAGTAATTTCCCATTTTATACAAAGCCCATGCCCTTTTATTGACAGTTTAAGGAATCACTATTAATTATATTTCAGTTTACAAATTTCCTATTTCAATTTGAACATGATTAGTTTTAATGCTTATAAACAAAATTTTAGTTTCAGTGATCATCATTTGAGTGATGTTTACTAAAGAATGTACAATACTCGTATATGTAGACCTATTAAGCTGTTATGTAGTATGTACCTATGACGCCAATTGAAAAGTTTTTCCAGAACCTAGAACATCAAAGTCAGGGCTCCTTGAACAGATATAGTGCATGAATAATGGGTATTCGTCTACTTCATTGGGTATCAATCGATGACATCACAAGCATTCAAACACGTTCAAGTCAAGCTTAAGATGTGCTTGTTCCAATTTTACAATTTGTGAATACTAACATTAACATTAACACTAACTTACATCATCATCATTTTATCATCAAGTTTCAACGACATTAAACTAGACATTTAGATTGAGTGAGATTGATGAACATATAGGTTTGAAAACCGAGTATCTTATTACGTCTATATACGTTATCCAATAAACAGAGAAGTCTAATTCTTAGTAAATACATAGAAATGAGCCATGAACATAACTATCGCTTCCTACAATACATCAGCATTTTGAGAAAGTGATAATGCCCACTGTTATGTAGTGTGAAATTACTTAAATAAATAAACGATATTTATTTTTTTTTTCCTTATCTAATTTGTTGTTGTCTAATATTAATGAATTAAATAAATATATAATACTATAATAAATAACGCCTCAGATCATCATTTTAATAGATCACGAACTCGAAAACGCTCATGCAAACAAATCATAGTGTATGTGAAAGGAAAGGAAAGGAAACAATAAAAATAAAATAATAATAATATTAAAGGAAGCAAGGAGAAGAAGAGTTTAATTAATTAATCAAAAGAAAATAATAACTTGAAAATACTGGAAAAACTCACAACAACTCACTCCCTTCTTCCCTCCCCCAAAGAAGTAACGAAAACTGCCATCGCAAATATTAAAATTAATAATTAATTTAAAAATAATAATAATAGTAAATATTAATAATACAAATAGAAATTAGTTAATTAAAATACAGAAAACAAAATAAAACAGCTTCTTTTATGCTGAATTCAAAAAACGATTACACGATGTATCTACATCATATACTTATTCGTACATAAGTATGTTAGTGCTAGCCGATCTAGAAAATTGTATACTATACTACACGTACTACTACTACTACTACTACTACATACAACTTGTATCTTTGGGATACCTATTTCATCGTCATTATTATTATTATTATTGTCATCTTGTCGTTGGCGTTGTACTCGTACAATATTTTGTTATTTGTGACAACCACATAACTGAACAAAAACTAAAACTAAAACAACAAAGAAAAGAAAAAGAGACCAAAACAAAACTAAACTAAACTAAAATATAAATAAAATATTATCAAAAAATATACATAAAAATAACAGCAATATAAAGAACGGAACAATAATAAGATACTATATAAAAATGCCAGTGAAAAAGCAAGGTAAGCAATTCATTTTCAACATTTCATATACTAAACAATTTAATTATATTTATGTTATTTTATTATTATACTAGTAGTACGAGTTTGCATCTGGTTTTAGCCGGTTTTAATTGAAAATTTTCATAAAAATGGCACATCAGTTCACATAGAAAAATGTCTTAGTTGAATTGAATTGTCTACAATCAGAAATTGGAATTCGAATAAGAACTTAACTATTGTAAATCTTCTTACAGCTTTGATCGCTTTAAATTCTTTTTTTAGCAACTGACTTGTTTCTATTTCTGATCTCATTTAAACTTAGATGATTTTTACATAGAATACAGTCAAACTGCTCTACAACGAACCCGAACCCGAACCCGAACACGAATCCATTGGAACCGGGTAATAATATCGCTAATTAAATATCAGTAATCAGTTTCGAATTCATCTTAAAACGAAGACATTGGGGGCAAGTCATTGTAGAGAAACACACAACTGCTATGCAAATATGATCTGCATTTGATTTCAATCAGTCTCAAAATCAAGAAGAAAATTATATTCCAATAAAGACAGAAGATTAACTAACTTTGGTCTCATTTGACTTTCATTTGTTTGCCACAAATGGAAATGGAAAAATAAACTATAAAAAATATCTATTATCAATCGCTTGGTTACATATGTATATTTGATCCGATTTCTACTCAAGAAACTAAAAGCGAAATTTGGCTTATTCTGATTGATATTCAGAAAGATGAATTACCTCTTTCATTCACTATCGATTGCTTATCATGTAACTTAACCAAACATATACATACATAGATACTACATACATATACCTTCTAATGTAGTAGTCTTCAATGCATCATTTGTAAAATGCAATGTGATAAGTGATGATTTCAGTCAGTTGGCTTTCGTACTTCATTTGTAATCATTTCAGGTAGAGAGATTAATATTGTATGAGTATGAATGAATAAAAGTACAGCGAAGTATTCTTCGCAAAGCAATTTTAATATTTTATCAAGAGAACATCATTTCAGTTCATTCCTTATTTCACACAATTTTAAACGTGAAAGCGTTTTCAAATTTGCACGGGAAACTAAGTGGGTGGGAAGAATAATAGGAAGCCGCAACCATTAACTGTAATCACTACCAAATTGACACTAGTGACTAGCAGTTTCTTATTAATTTCGGAATAATCCAATTCGATATAGTCAAGGAAGGAAGATTCACCAACCAAAAACATAATTAAAACTAGTGGTAATTGTGGATGTAAGTGGAAATTAGTACATAAGTACTTCTTCTCAACACACTATTAAATTTGACACATGTCAAAAAAACGAAAAAAAAAAAAAAAAATAAAATAAATGTATATATATAAAAAAATATATTATAAAAATTGTATATTTAAAAAGCATCTGGAATTTAAGAAATGCTTGTGGAAGCTGATAATTTCTGATTGGTCGGAAGAGAGTTGCATTTGCATTTCTTTTCGCAAGGCAGCCAAAAAATTTTTGTGAGAAAAATATGTAAATAATGTAAGGGGACAAATACAAGTAGAGAAGATCAGATTCTATTGGTCCGGGAATGATGAGGGTAGTATCGCAGGATTTAAATAGATTTTGTATAAAAAATATGTGTACTTACAATTACCCAGAGCCTCTTCTGCTACATATCCATTTTATTTCGTGAATTATAGGTGCCTTATCTCGATTTTGATTATAGTCACGGGGTATATACGAATACTTGGAATTTTTACGTAGAAAAGTGGAAAAGATTAAAAAAGGACTACTACTACACCAATCATTTTAACGTTTAGCGAGATCAAAGTAACGTGCAAAACGTTCAGGAACTGCAAAGCGAAATGAATTGCAAATTCAAATTTTGTATTATTGCATTAAAAGTTTTGTACTTACGCCAGTTCTTGAATCGATATTTTATATCCTTCTCGATGTTTTCTTGTTTCTGTGGCTTTTCATCGCTTAGGTCAGCATCGGGCAACGATGTATTCTTATTCTCTACCATCAATTGTTTCCTGAAGACCAAGCCAAACGATAAGAACACACCGGCTACTTTAAGCGCATTTATAATAATTGTCTTAAAATTCATTTTGATTATCGGACGAATAATATGGATTGTGTATTAAGTGTGTTATTTTATTGGTTATAGTGGTTAACTTCTAAATATTTTTTTTTTTTTCTTCAGAAATGCTAGTTATCTTGCTTGTATTTATTTTCTTAGTATTTTTTTTTTTCTCTAGATGTTTCTTCTATTTTAGTACAGACAAAGTTTGAACTACTTGATTTGTGAAATTTATTATTATAAGTATTACGAGGGTCATTTCATAATAACATAGACGAAGTGATGTAGTCAAACATGTGTATTTTTAAGAAAACGAAACTTTTCTAAAACTTTCTGGACAAAATTCTCATCAATAAAAATGGTTTTGTTCCAACGATAAATAACTTTTATCTTGTGTTGTTAGTTGGTCTACTTTCCCACAAATTCTTAAATTCTAAATAGTTTATAATCAAATGACCCTCGTTGTTTTGTTTATAAAATGAAAGCCCTTTGATTCAACTGTCATCCAATAAATTCATAAATTCTTGTATACTTTTTAAATTTGTGAAATATCCAAAGCTGTTTCACGCTTAAAGAACCATGTCAGATGCTGTCCGTTTTAAGGATATATGTGTGTATCCAATGTCCTTCACATTACATAGAAGTTTGCCTCCAGAAAATGGTAGGTTAGGTATTATAGCAATGCATCGATGAAAGATGCGGCTTTTGTTGCTGTGTGGTGTTGGAACCAGCTATCAATATGATATGATGTTGATTATGTGACCCAACTTGTTGATTTGATCCAACACTTGCAGATGAGGACAACGTGTCGTTTCGGTCTCAAAAGTTAATATGGTCGATGCAGAGCTAAGTTGAAAAGATTAGCACAGGATATCCGTGAGTAATGATCTTCCAAATGCCAGAGATTAACAAAGGGGTTAGGAACGCTTACTATTTATGAGAGCAACGTCCTGACGTTTGGAGTAACTAGAGATGTGGGTGGGTGTTACTAAGTCGAGGTAACACCGCAACCTGTTTAACGTTTGGCGCGCTAGCTATTAATGGAATATCCTGCTTTCGCGCCAAATGTTAAGTCACATTGCACTGCTCAAGAATATACAATTCGATAATTATTTTTTGGTAGGGTTTCTTCTAATATCTCTCGCTTTCGCTAATTCCTTTTTATCATTCATTATAGCAGCTACAAGATGTCGTTGAACAAATTGTCGATGTTTTGCAAGGTGGAAGCTTCATAACTCTAACTTGCTTTGTTTTATATTGAATCACTACAAGGCGTGCAGCCACTATTGTGTGACATGATCATGCAATTATCATGCATTTCATATTAGTGTTAGTGAAATAAGTATGTGTGCGTGTCATGAACAAACCATCTAATCGATTTAGATGCTATTTATTCTCTCATCGCTCTGTTTCATAAACAACATTCTCTCCTTGGCCATGCTATCTCATTTACGCCTTCACGAAGTAAGTACGTGTGAAAGTGGCGAATATAGGCAAGTGCTCGCTTTTATGAAATATTTGGACAGAGCAGACGTGAGTGCGTTACCGGACGGCATGCGAAATATGTGCAAAGCGCCGACGGCTTCGTCATCGGCAGCGGATGGCATACGAAATATTTGCAAAGTGCCGACGGCGTCGTCATCGGCAGCGGATGGCAAACGAAATATTTGCAAAGTGCCGACGGCGTCGTCATCGGCATTGTTGTCCGCACATCTGCTCACTTCGAAAAATAACAAGAAATGAAATATCATCATGCTTCCATGCAGCATGATGATCACACGTATACGAAATGGATGATGCTAAATGCATGATTATGTGGGGGGCACTTTTGTCGCAAACAATGCATAAACATTGCAGACGGCAATCACTCAGCTGATATGTTTTCCTGATATACGAGTACTTCTGAACCGACAAAACAATCCAACATCCATGACCGAAAACGGCATTCATATTATTGCTTCAATACACTCATTGTTGTTGCCTTTTATAGTCTTTTGTATCAACTTCTTTTAACTAGTTCGTTTTTTGTTTTTGTTAGCTTGTCTTCCTTTTTGGCCATTTAATGTTCCTTTCTAATAAGCCTTTTTTCTTAACCGCAATCGTTCGTTACTTATATGGGCATCCCCTCCTACATCATCTGTTTTTTTTTTTTTGTCATTTATATTAAATACCGCCCAAAGTGCAGCCTTACTCACCCGTGCCAAATGTTTCAAAACTGTCGCTTTCGTTCCATTTGTGGGGTGGGAATCTCCTAGATCTCGCATACAATCTTGAGAGCAGTGATCTTTAATTCCAAATGTTTTGTTAAGGAAATAATTACACTACATACTCGTATGTATTTTCTCAATTGGACTTTTGAGATTTTTTATCTGTAATTTTAGACTGGTTTATTTTCTAAAATTTTTCTTCTTCAACATTTAATTTTTTACAATATTAAAGTCACCATATACATAAGTAGTTATGTTGGACGGAACGGCACTCGTCCGTACAGTAGTGTAGTGGTCAAGTCTTTTTCAATTAATGATAATTTTATATCTAAATGTATACTAGATTCAATCCACCGTTTCTAGTCTTTTATCATTATTACAGTCGAATCGCGATAATTCGTACCTCGATAAATCGAAAACCTCTATAATTCGTAACAAAGTGCTGGTCCCTTGAAAAAACTTCGATAATTCGTAAAACTTTCATACGTTTTGGTCCCCTCGTTAATTCGTATTTTTATTTGGAATACAATGAACATAAAACCTCTTATAATTCGTAATGAAAACGTAAAAAAAACAAACAAATCGGGATTCAGTTTACCGTTTTGTCGCCTTCATGTCGGCTAACTGACTTTGTTTGTTTTTTCTTAGTGCTTCTTTCATTCAAAATAATAAGCTGTAATGTCAAGATGCCAAACAAACGCACGCATAAAACCTTAACAATTTCTCAAAAACAAAAAATTATTGCAGCAATTGACAATGGAGCAAAAAAAGGAGGTGGCAAAACAATTCGAAATCGCACCATCAACACTCACATCAATTCTACAAAAAAAGGAATTTATTATGGGAGCATCTTCGTAAAGCGTAAAGCGTCAGAAGCAATCTGAATCCTGGTTTAGAAAAGTGTCTACTTTTGTGGCTAACACAATGCCGGCAAAGCAACGTTCCTATTGGCGGCCAGTTATTGACCGAAAAGGCTTTGTGTTTTGCTAATGCAATGAAGATCAATAACTTTAAAGCGAGCAATAGTTGGCTTGAACGGTTCAAAAATCGACACAACATCACATTTAAAAAATTGTGCGGTGTAAGTTCTACTATTGATGAAGGAGTTTGTGTAGGGTGGATAGAAAAGTTGAGTGATTTGATTAAAGATTACGATGCTAAAGACATCTTTAATGCAGATGAAACTGGCTTGTTTTATAAATGCTTGCCAGATCGAACCTATTGCTTCAGAAATGAAAAATGTCATGGTGGTAAGCATAGTAAAGAACGAGTTACCTTATTATTTGTTGTAAACATGGATGGCACCGAAAAACTTGAACCACTATTAATTGGAAAGCCTGCAAAACCAAGGTGCTTCAAAAACATTCGCATCTTTCCAATGCTTTATCGACATAATAAAAAGGCGTGGATGACAATGGATCTTTTTAACGAATGGCTTCAGATGTTGAATGACACCATGAAAAGTGCAAATCGAAAGATATTGATATTCATTGTCAATTGTACGGCGCATAATGGGTCCTCTGATCTAAGCCACATAAAAATAAAGTTTTTACCAGCAAACACTACTTCCAAACTGCAGCCTCTGGACCAGGGTATTATAAAAACTTTTAAATCATTATACCGCAAGGAAATGGTTATTAATCTTGTTAATAGCATTGATGACAAAAAAGAGTTTAAATGTACGCTATTTACAGCAATGCAAATTGCTTATAAAGCATGGAATAGTGTCAACGCAGCTTGTATTCAAAACTGCTTCCGTGCTTGCGGTTTTAATAAAGATAGCAACGAAAAAATAATTCAAGACGAGCAATTGAATATAGATCATCTATGGAATCGTTTATCTGAGAACTCTGAAAATGTCGCCCTTTTTGATGATTACGTGAATGTTAATAATGACGTGGCTGTATCCGGTATGTTGACAGACAACGATATTTTGGAAGAAGTTACTGTTATTAATAATGAAAGTGATGACGATGATAGCGCCGATGAAGAAATTCTTATAACGAATAAACAAGCTAAATCGGCCATTCAACAAATTCGATATTATATTTCAAATCATGATGTCCAAAAAAATGTTTTTGATTGCTTAATAAAGTTGGAAAATTCAATTGAAGAGATAGGTGAAAAGAACCTCAAGCAATCAAATATTACAAACTTTTTTAAACCTTAGTCTTTCTCTTTGTAATTATTTTATGTTTCTGTTTTTATTTTTCTATTAAATTAATAGTATGAAAATGGAGTTATTATGTTCTAATAAAGTTAAAAAATAGATGAAAATCAACTGAAATGTAAAAGCCCCGTTAATTCGTATTTTTCTCTTTATTAATCTCGATAATTCGAAAACCTCGATAATTCGTAGAAAATGCTGGTCCCTTGCAATTACGAATTATCGCGATTCGACTGTATATTGTTTCTACATGCTTTAACTATATATATAAATTATAATTTATTATAGAATATTTTTGGCTTTTATGATTCCTTTCTTTTATGAAATATGCGTATATTTAAGAGTTTTTATTCAAGTCCACTGTTCTTTTAAAATGTTATTCGAAGACGGTAGATGAATTGTTTTGTTATGCGCTTATAGGTAATAGCCTTGTGTACTAAGTCTAACCAGAGTGGTCAGGAGCCAACAGAACTTGTTCCAAATGACCAATTGAGACAGCCCCTTTATGGGAGTCTTGTACAGGTTGTTCATTGTCACCGAGATGCGTGTAGAGTTTTATACTTGGCTGTGGATGCTGTGATCCATAGATCATCAGTTGATATTTTTGTTAGTCTTCAAATCTACAGCAAAATTTGATTTGATTTTGATAACTGTGTATATACCTACAATAATGCAAAGGGGCTGTTGATTGACACTTATCAATGACCTTGCGTTCGGTACCTTGATCTTATGCCTATACCTATGGCAGGTGTAACCACTAAGTGTGAAGTCAACATATGTAGATGGAGTCACTATTATATACATGGAAACTAATACTCAAGGCAATATTTGCCTTAATTAGACGAGAAATGAGAAGCAGAACAGGACAACTGTCATGAATTAAACATCAGAAATGTGATGTTCTGCTGGTGAAATACAATTAGTAAAAGATATTTAAAATTTTCGTTTAATTTTAATATTTGGAGAGAGAGAGAAATATGTAAAATGTTTGCTGTTTGAATGGCACAAAGCAATGTCAATTGAGTAGTAGTACGCAAATGCCAAGAAATTAAAAAGCAAAAAAAAAAAAAAAAAACATAAAAAGACAACGAAACAAAATAAAATAAAGAAAAGATAAACCAAGATACCGTAGACGATTTATTTCGCCAGACGACCCAGGCAGATCTAGAGCGCATGATGTGACGTACACAGATGGGTGAAATAGAACAAAATTTTGTATATAAATTGTATATATGTATAGGATAAATACCTATGTATAAGATATAGTATGTTTGTACTCAAAAAACGTCACTAAGACTTAACACATTTGAATATCGACTGACTATATACTATACTATACTATACTATACTATATTATTGTATTATGTACATACTCGTATAGTTTAGTAGTTGCACAGAATCACAATCACACAATCACAATCAAAATTCGAACCAGAGACAGAACTAAAAAAAAAAAAAAAAAAAACAAATGCCAAATTGGTTTGCTCTTAACGACGCGACAAATATAATAAATTAAGCAAATTTAATTTTTTTTTCCTAATTTTGTTATTGTTTTTTGTGTGTTTCTGTGTATGTGTGTGTATGTTTTAACCATAACCAAAGGGCAAATAATCTGTACTGTAGATAACCAAATAAATCGGGAACTAAGCTCACTCAGACCAAGCAACTCAGTCGCGTGCAGGCGTTAATAGCAAAAAGGATGAAACATTTTGGTTAGTAGCGTTTCTAACAAAAATTCCAATTCAAGTACATTTAATTTATCAAACAAAAATAAATAAATGAAGAGAAAAGAATGAACCTAGACCTGAACAAGAACCAGGTCAAGTCACAAAAAGTCGAGACGAGTCGGGTCGAGTCAAGGCAACAACGCAACGCAACGCAAGAATGTCAAGTCAAAAGTCAAGTTAAGAAGACAAAATAAAACAAAATTACATGTCAAATTAACGTTTCCATTAAATTAAGCAATTACGTTGTTGACCACAAGAATAGAGTGCGCGATTTTCCTTTTGTATACGTGTATATAGTATCTATGAGTGCGTGTGTGCGAGTGCGAGTTGGTATATAATATTATAATAGACCCTTCTCTTCAGGGAAAGAAAGCAAGCAAATTGCGCAAAACTACCAAAGCAAATAAAAAAAAAAAATTGTCATTTGTGTCATATTGCAAATTAAAATCTCTATTGATTTATTGTATTTTTGATGGGCATTTAAGTCGCCCACAAAACCAATATACATATAATAACAATGGTATGTTCTCATTTGTAATATCGGCGGGTCTATTTGCAATAGAAAGTATAAGGCAGCTGACCATTTGCCGTCAATCAAACAGTCGAGCGCGAGTTTTTGACGAGAAAACTTCAAGAAAGAGAGACTTTTTATTTTTTTTGTTTGTTTGTGGATAAATTTAAAGTGGTAATTCCCCATTGAAAAAGAAGAGGAATGGATTCAGATAGCGAACGGGAAAAAAGTAGTGAACCCAATGATTTGACTAGTAGTGATGATAGAACATTTCATGATAATGAGGATGGCGACTATGATGATGATGAAGACGACGACGATGGTGGTAATGAAGATGGTGATGATGATGATGATGTCTCTTCAGAGCCTGAATATGCCCCAGAAGAGGAACCTGAGAATGCTGGTGGGACAACGGAATTGGTAATGGAATTGAAGTCTCCTGAAAATGTGGCTTTTGATAAGGATGATGTCTGTACACGGATTGAATGTGATAAACATGAGGAAACCGATGATAAATTAAGTGAATCGCTGCCCGAGGAAGAAGCGGAAGAGGAGGAAAAAAAGAAGAAGAAGGGAAGACAGGAAACGCTAGTGGAAGATGAATCGAAAAAGTCTGAGCCGGAAGTGCATGCTATAGAACAAAAGGAAAAGAAGATGGATGATAGTGGAAACGAAGGAAAAGACGAAGACAAAGATAGGAATGGTTATGGTAATGAGAATGAGAATGAGAAGAAAGCAATTTGTCAAATCGGTGAAAGTAGTTGTGAAAATATATCGGAATTGGATAGTGCGGCTGGCGACGATGATAATGTTGTTGAAAATAACAATGATGATGATGATGATGAACAAAAGCGGCAGCTACTTGAGAAATGCTCTAATGCAAATAAACTAGAAGAAGAGGAACCGTCAGCAATTGCAAGCCGAGTACTAGAAGAGGCCCTAGAGCCTAAATTAATTGTCAGCGAGGAAGAAGCCATAGAAGCGAACAAACAAATCGATGATACAATTACAACGTTGCATGCAACACAATACATTCTATCGTCGCCTATGTACGCGAACGAACGTAAAAACATGAATCACGACCATCGCCATCAGGATTACGTCCAAATTCAGGATGATGAGAACGATGAAGTTCAGTATGAAGGGGATAATATTACCGAAACGGCACATCTAATGGAAGAAGTCATCAATAGAAAGGAAAATTTAAAAGACATGAAACGCATAGAAGCTATAACCAACTTTAATGGAGACTTGACCAAACATGATATGAAAATCACAGCAGCGGCAACAGCAGGAGCTGAAGTTGGAGCATTGGAGAAACATATCCTTCAATGTAATGATGATGATGATGATAATGCATCGGCTGGTGCCTCGGCTATTTATGCGGAGGGCGGTGATTATTGTGCTGATGAATTGCCAGATGTCAAGTGTGTAAATGAACGTACACCGCTCGATGAAGAAAGTCTACGTGAAAGTGTACGCGAATCAATCGAATGTTTCTATTCAGCTCAGGATCTTCTCGAATATGGTCATATGTTAAGTGCTGAGCTACGTACACCAGATGTTGAGTCTGGTTATTTTGAGAAGTCCGAAAGTGATATATCACGTGACGAATACGAAGCAGCTGGAAGAAATATAAGAAGAACATTGCCATTAGCCAAGCCATTTCAGGCGAGTGCCTCAATGTCAACTTCGGCTACATCGGTACTTTCTAGTAGTAGTGGCGCCACTAATAAAACATTGCCAATACAGGTGCCACCACCAAAATTACCATCTGCACCGCAAATTGATCGTTATACTTCGGAAAGTTTACGCATGGAATTGAATCGCTTTCGTTCCATGATCGAGACCATTGAACGCGAGACTAAAGAAAAACAATCATCGGCTACTTCATCGGGTAGCAAAGAACGGAATCGTCATACGCTCGAGTCCATGCTCTCATTAGAGCGTAACTTTGATGCATTAAATGGTGATGATGATGCTGATGATGAAGGCGATGCTGAACGGCAACGTTTACTGGATCAAGCGTCCAGTATAAATTCGTTTGCTGCAGCATGTGAAGCTGCCAACACCATTGAACCTATTTCTCTAACAATGTGTGGTAAACAGAATGATGATGTTGGAGTTGGAGTTGGAGTTAGTGTTGGTAATGATGATGGTAATGGTGAGGCTACACCACGTGATTGCTACTGGTCTACTCTGTTCGGGGAAGCTGCTCGGATTGAAGTTAATGTTGAAAATGAATTGACACTTGATGAACGTTTCGCTGATATACAAAGTACGCAATCAAAGAGATTTGTATGTTGTATTGTGCCCCCCGGGGGAACGTGTAGCTTAGGTAATGCAACACAAAGCAATGCAATCCAAAATGGCTACCTAAATACATACATACATATGTATATCACATCCGTCCACTCGTTCACCCATTCACGTCACTCTTAGATATTTTAAGCACTTGTGGTGTAAAATTTGTTGCATGTTGTTTTGACATAATTTCCTTAGACACACATATTTTAAGTAAATTTTGTTTTATTCTTGTTTTTTTTTTTTTTTTTGCAGAAGCTCATCGTGCCCTTGAGTTGCTCGAGGATTATCACTCCCGTCTATCGGAGCCGCAGGATCGTGCCCTACGCATGGCCATAGAACGCGTTATACGCATATTTAAATCTCGCTTATTTCAAGCGCTTTTAGGTAAGTTAATATAAAGGCATTGTAAGAAATACAAGCCCCGCCTAGGCCTCCCAGTTCTTTGTAATCAAATGCCAAACAAAAACTAAACAAGCTGACGAAGGCTACGCTCAATGTCGAGAAGATGGTCTCTCCATACAAATATTTTGTTTTGTTTTCAGGTCAATATATGTAATATACCTATTATATACTCGTACTTATCTCAGGGCCTTCCAAATGCCCTCCTCATATAGGTAGGCCAAGTTTGCCATTAAATACAAATGATGTATACTTTCATAATTTAAGTACTGAACGGAATTCATTATTTAAGTTAGTTAAATTGAAATTCCTGCCCGCGTTAATAATAGAAAGTGTATCTATATGTGACAGAGTGTGGTAGAGAAGGAAAATTTAGTTTTTCTTTTGTTGTTCTTTTTCCATTTAGTGGCTTATGTTTGTATGATTGTCAAGTTTAACCTAATTTCAATATTACTATTGCCACTTGAAAACATTAGAATAATCATCATCATCATCATCATCATCATTAGCAACATTATCATCACCAATATACATTATCATAAAAATTATTATAGTGTGGCTTTATATTCTACCTATGTCATCGTCTTTGTCTTTGTCTTTGTCGTTGTCGTTGTCATCCTTATGTACTCTTCGGTTGGACTACTTACATATTTTTTGTATTTGTCTTCCCCATTTTGTTTTCTTCTTCTTTATCAATTGTGTTTTCTATGTTGTTGCTATTGATTTTATTGTAGTTTGTACTTTGAAGGTAGATAGATTATTATTGTTATTGTTGTTGCTGATGGTGTAATGGTGTAATGGTGTTTTCTCTTATGAAAATTATTTACACTTGACTACCAATGAGATTTGGGTCAAACTCAACTAGCAACTGGCAACTGGCAACAAGCTTTATGAGCAATGAGCAATGAGCAACGTAGGCACCCACCATTATTTTCTTCTATCGTACTATGTATGTATTTACTTTCTATCTAACAAATTCTTCATACATATGAGGACTACACATAACAAAAAGTATAATAAGTTTTTGTGGTCGCTACCCCCCACCACCTATTGAGCAAACTGTCAAGTAGTCCAACATCGTGTAATTTGTAAAAGTTTCGCCAGTTATGTTGGACTTAATACTATGAGTAGTACATGAACTGTCACTTACAGTTAGTCAGTGTACAAACTGAATTCTCAGTACATTTGCAAATACACTTTACTCACTTAGTCATTTATGTATGTGCATTACCACTTAAGTCTCATGGTTGTAACACATACGAGGACATAGTTGAAAGCATCAAGGACTGGCCAACATCATCTTTCTGTCATTTATTTGTATGTGTGTTCATAAACCAATCAAGTCAATTAGAGGGAAGTATAGGTAAATAACCAAACTCCACCGACTAAGTTGTAATTGATTGACTGACTTTGCATGATGGCTTCGGCAATCGAGTTGGAACTGACCATCTTCTTTTATACAAATAATTCCCTCTGTTCTGATCATTTGTTTTAGTCATTGATTAATTGTCTGTCCATTGCCACGTTTTCACTTAAACATACTCGTCGTACACTTGTGTATGTGTATGTATTATCACTCAAGTCATAGAAAAACGAATAATTGGGAAATCCTAAAACTCAAGTATAAAGTCAATATTGTTAATATTTTTATCTATTTGTCTTGTCCAGATGATTGTGAAGTGTATTTAAGTTTTAGTAAGTTTTACACAACTGCCCTTAGTGAGCATGTTTACTTTTACTGGATGGAGGATTTCATTAAGATTCATTTTTTTTTTTTTTTTTTGTTGCTTGTGTAGTTCATGATTTGTATCTTCCATTCTGTATGCCCAACAATTGGTCTCCTTCCTCCTCTCCTTCTATCATAAATAGTAAAAATACGACAGAACAAAGAATTGCAAGCTCAATCTGTAGACGCAATGGTCAATAGTCTGTGTTAAGGACAGAAAAAATGTAGTACACTGAAGTATGCATTAAACATGAGTTCTTTAAACAATTGCACATTTGATTTTCTCACCATCACCATCACCATTCCATTTCCATTCTTCCATTATTACACAATTCCATTATTTATCTTTATCTTTTTCACTTACATTTTCCTTTTCACTACATTGCGAGTGTATACCATTTTCTGTCATCATCATCATAATCATCATCATCAATATCATCATCATCATCAACAACAACTAACCATAGTTAGTAAGTTGTAACAATAGCATTCTAGGTACATACATCCAACACATTCAGCTCAGCACATCCCGGGACAATCTGTATTTATTTTTATTATGAAACTTTATGTATGATGCTATTGTTTGTCTGGCATTCCATTGCTACAATACTCGTATTTCAGAATCCTGTCTTGCTTGCTTTGCTTTAAATAAAAAAATATGCGACCCGCGACTATTAAAAATTCGAATTGTTTGTTATCGTTTATATTCAGACAAAGTATGAGTTTTCATAGTTTTTCTTGTAGATGACTTTTTGATTTTTTGCTGAAATCAGCATTTTTTTACTGGTCGTTTGTAGGAAGGAATTGCTAGAGAGAGATATTCTTATTAGGATTTACAACTTGTCGTAAATATGCTTTTCAAGATAAAAAAAAACCGCCCACAACGACTCTTATAACTCGTATCAAAATTTCAGTTAAATCTTAAGAACTGGTGCACCTTTTTTAAGCAATCTAAATGTTCTTTTCTCAACCCAAAATCAATAATAATGTTACTACGTAATTGGTATCCGTTCAACTCTCGAGGAGCGATTAATTTCAATAGAAATACAATAGGGAAAACTCTTTAACCTTAGTGAGCTGATGCCTATGCTAAGATGACATTGCATTTGCTAAAATTAAAGAAATAGTCACCATTTAACATTTAGCTTATCATATAAGTAAGTTGGTTATGTCTTTTATGAAGTTAAACTTATGCTGTATTCACATCGGGCCTGATTCGAATCAATAATGATTCGACCTTTGAATCGAATTAGATTAGACATCAACCACAAGAAAAATGACGTCATGCAGAGATTGTTATTGTACAATAAAATATGATTCGATATGTAAAAATGGTCACTCTCCATGAGAGTGCCCTAGTGTTGAGCAATTTGTTCATGAAAGTTGGCAGCGTTTTGGTAATTTCTCCTTTTTTTTTTTTTTTGTTGTGCACCACAAAAAAACAGAAAATTTTGTTCCGCCATCGACATTAAAAAGGCTGTTAATGATTTAAAAACGCCGGCATGAACGACAAAGTGAATCATCGTGATTCATTCCGGTGTGAATTGGGTTAAACCAGCAAGAAAATGAAATGGGTTGTCTAGGCTCATTCAAATCTTCTCACAAAACAATTTTGTGAAACATCTCCCCACACATTTTGTATACAGTTTCAATTTTAATAAATGCAACAAGAAAATAGAAGGTCATCTTCGGCTATGCAGAAGTTGAAGTACTTTTCGCGCATCTGCTATATATTCTGTGATCAGTAATCCTAGGATTGTGAAAAATAAAAAAATGGTTTCTGAATGAGTCAGACAATACAAAAAAGAAAAAAGTTTTTTAATTAGAACAATGACTTTGAATCTGGAAAAAATTGAGTATTGAGTATTCTTAAAGAACCCATTGGGTATGTGGATGCTATGTCATACATGTCTCACAGGATACATGCTCCCCATACAAATTGAATCAACAAATGGAATATATCAGAGAGATAGTAAAAGAAGCCTTTCTGTTTTTAAGATTTATTTTTAAAAATTGAATAATATTTAGACGAACTTACTAATTAAAATTTGTTCTTTAGTTTCGAGAAAATAAACGAAATGCTAAAAATTAGGGATCTTGTTTGTAGGAGTAAGTTATTAAGGTCATTAGAACATTCTATATACTGGCAATCAGATAAGCATAAGAATAAGATTAATTTTCCTGATTTCTATTTTATGATACAAACATCCTACTATATTGTTTCATAAATTTGAGATATACATACGTAAGTATGTAAGAATATACAAAATCTGCTTACAAAACAAAGAGTAAGTCAAGTTAGTCAGCTAAGTCAAGTCAAGTCAGTGAAGTGAGTCAGTTAAGTCAGTTAGTCTTATACTTCTTATTATTATTCCATTGTTTTGACGTTGTTTATTATTTGAGAAAGACAGAAAATCTCAGATTTCATTCCATGTTAAAGTCCATTGCTTATGTTTATTTAAATCATTTTATGTTTACAGTTCTGTGAACTGAAAACGAAACTACATGAGAAATAACTCAATTCATTAGAGATTGATTTCATTATTTGATTAAACGAAACGAAACGAAATTAACTTGAAATTTCTCTTTCTTTATAAGTAGCATTGAGCTCTTAGTGCATTGCATGCACATGGATTTAATCTACTCCTTCAATAAGCTAAGAGCACCCTTCAATCATTTTATTCTCTTGCCACACATCATTGGTTTTATGTACATAAGTACATACTTACAATAGCAATATACTCGTAGTACATTCTTAGCTTCGTTGCATGATGGCGGTATAATAATTCATTGAAGTTGAAATAATATTTCTAATAAAAATGTATTTTAGTAAAAACATTTTATAGCTTCATGAATATCTAAGTACATTCTACCTAAGAGAATAGTTAAATCGATGCTAAAATGCATGATGATGCATTGCTGATGTTCTTGCTGATGATGATAATAATAATGATTGCGATAGACAACAAATATGGGTCAGAGGATAAAAATATGTATGGGTATTCATATTTATATCCCTTTATGTAGATGTAGGTACATAACAATCTATTGATTATTATAACATACTGCACCACTCAATGTATAGAAACTTGCTTCATTCAATCTGTTATGTTGCCTGCTTGCCTTCAGTCAGAACCTACCTTCCTGTTCCGTTATGTCCATCATGCGTTCAGCTTTCAATATGCAGCATCCAGTGTTCATTCCAAGCATTTCGAAACTGTAGCGATTGCAACTTTTTTGATAGCTTCATTTCCTTGGATACACTTGTACTTGTTTTATACAATATAATGCACATACATAGTACACATTCGTATCGATGTTGGATGTATGTATCTACTGCACCAACTACTACTACTACTACTACTATTACTACCACTATTACAACTACTTCAACCAACCATCATCCGTTCATTCTCTTCTTGAACGATAAAATAATAATGCACCGTGCATCTGGGGCCCAGATGTTGGGTTTTTATTCTCAATGGTATTGAAGCATTGATATTGATGTTGCTGTTGTTGTTGTTGGTGTTGGTTTTGCTGCACACAAATTGCAGATACAACTTGATGATGCTGTGCCACTTAATGCTATTAAATTAAGTGCAGTCGCGCGAAATAAGATCCAATGGAGCTATGGAGACTCCATAAGCGTTCAACCGTTCATTTGTGGTTTTTATTAAGAAAAAAGATAAAAAAGTTTATTTATTGCGCTATAGTAAACATTAGCATAATTGAGATTTAATAGTTTTCTTGCTTCAAAAACAAATATTTTATATACGACATAAAAACCAAGATAGAAAAATATAAAAAAAGATATTCAAATTTCATGATGAAATTTATGTAACGTGGAAAAATTGTGTTGATATCTGTGGGTAAGTCCTATGGAATTTCTTTTTAAATTTTTATATTAATTATTGTTTTTCTAGGTTCACCGAACTAATCAAATCCTCTTGAAAAACAGAAGACACAAATTGGATTTCATTCATTCATCAGTTTTTTGGATACTCATAAGTATTTATTCATTGCATCATTTCTTATTTCTATTATTGTCCTATTATCTTCATCAATTAATGATTTCTATTTTGCAGTTAAACAACATTGGCAGAATCAGAATCAGAATCAAAATTAATTCACAAGGTCTTGGAAGACTTAAGCTCTAACATAAAACAAATTTATATTCATTCGTGCATAGTCGACGTTAAATTGCCTTTAAGGAATCCAATCACTTTACAGCAAAAATAAATTTAAATCACAAAAACCAAGTCTTCGCGATCGATGATGATGATTTAATTTAAGTATCATAAGGGCATGACTTTGTAGGCCAAAGATCAACAAATCAATATAAGAAACATTGTAAAAATCACCTCACCATAATGTCTAAGTCAAAGTCTAAGAAAAATCTATATTCCATAATTGCCTGTAATCAGGAAACATGGAAAGTGAAAGGTATTTAAAAAAAAAAAAAAAAACAAATGACAAAAACTATGCCAAGAACTAAAATATCTTTATTCTGTGCACCAAACAATTATTCGTACACATTTGATGGCAAACAAAAATGATCAGTTTAAACCCTTGGGTTTTTGTTTTTGAAAATTTTTTTTTAGAGATTGTAACATCAGTATATTTTCGGCGAAGTGTGTAAAAGAAAAGAACTGTTATTCTACTTTGATTGGAAATATTCCAGACAAAACGGCAGAACAAGCAAATTCGCGCTAAATAATTATTCGTACAGTAATGAAATTGTTATGTTGTAGTTAAAAAAAAAAATTGTATCAAATAGTAAAAAAAAAAAAAAATCAGTATTTTGTCGGACCTCCTTCCGCTTTAATGACAGTTTCCAAGCGACGGCGCATACTTCTTACCAGGACACCTGTGTCATTAGCGGTGATTTTCTCCCATTCGCGACTTTTGGCTGCCTTCAATGAGCCTTTCGTTGTTATCCCGGTTTTTCGTATTCTTCTTTCTTATTCCAATAAATCCCATATGTGTTCTATTCGGTTTTAATCGGGTGGCTTGGGGGGTTTTTTCAGTTGTTTGACGTGGTAAAGAAACCATTCGAGCACGATGAATGATGAATGCTTCGGGTCGTTATCAAGCCCAAGTTTTCTGGCACATTATTTTTTAGGATGTCCAAATACATCCATCCTATCAGTGATGAACTGCAGTTGGCGGACTCCAGACGCACTCATACATCCCCAATTCATCAAGTTACCACCTCCATGTTTTACTGTTGATATAACATTTTTCTGATGCAGTTCCACATTTACCTTTCGCCAAATTTTTGGAGGGCAATCCGGTCCAAAAACATTAAATTTCGATCAACCAGTAAACAACACATTATTAAAAAAAAAATCTGGTTTCTTAACGTATTGTTTAGCAAACTCCAACCTCTTCTTTTTGTTGGCCTTCGATAGTAATGGTTTCCGCTGTGCAATCCTGCCATGATAACCAGCTGATTGCAAGCAGTTGCATATAGTCTGGGTAGAAATTTGTTTAGGACCACTTTCTTGCAGTACGTGGTGTATTACTGTGATTGAAACTTTTGGATTTTTAACCACAGAACCTACTATTTGGCGCTCATCCCGTGCTGTCAGTATTTTAGGCCTACCAGCATTTGTATGTTTTGGTGTCAATTCATCACTATTAACATAATTGTTAATAATGCTGTGAAGGGATCTGTTTTCCAAGTACATTTTTACTAAAAATTTTCGCATATCAAGTGACAAATCAGCACATCGACCCATTTTGTCCAACTGTACAGTTATTTTGCAGTCACAATATCATAACCGACATGTGTACGAATAAATATTTGCCGTGAATTTGTCTGTTCTGCCATTTTGTCTGGAATATTTCCAATCAAAGTAGAATAACTGTTCTTTTCTTTTACACACTTCGTAGAGAATGATGTTACAGTCTCAAAACAAAAAACTCAAGGGTCTAAACTGATCATTTTTTTTTTTTGCACAGGGGACGTAGCAACGCACGCGGGGTAACGCTAGTATAGAATATAAGTTGTTCGTTTTGCAAAATGTAAACATAGTAGTACTATTTATTACAACAAAAATCATTAATGTGGGACTGCTCTTATAAACTATACTTTGAATTAAAATATTAGAGCATCAATCTGTTTTTAGTGATGAGCAAGAATTCGAAAGTATCCAACACTTTCTATGTGAATGCCCTGTTTTTCTTAGAAAACACGGACCTATATTTTCGGGAAACTTTTCTTCATTGATTTCATAGTTTGGCAAAATTTTCAATGGCTCTGTTCATTGCTTTGTTGGGCTGATTTCAGAGTTGAATGTGTGACCTCTGAGACCAACAAGGGAAGGGATACCTTATTGGCAATATATGTCTCAATCGCAATGAGCCGTGAGGCCTCATAATTTTACCAAACTTAATTCTGTATAAGATGTAAATGTAGAATAAGAAGCCTTTTAGTCCCTCAATTGTTTCAATGATTACCAAGATTTAATACTTTAGAATCAACTTAGTATTATTATAAATAACAAAAAGTATAAAGTATAACCAGAACATTCAGGACCCTTGAAATGACTCTTAATAGTCAAGTAATCTAGCCAACTTATGTTTAGGTATCTTCTAGAAAGCCTCCATCAACTCTCATTTGTATTTGCGACTTACAAATTTGTATAAATCTAAATTTGCAAATGTTTAAAATGTAAAAGAATTTCTGACAACAATTTAAATGCATACACATACATTATATGTATGTACCTGAATAAAAGAAGTGTTCCGTTTCTTGTCTACTAAGTATTTTTCCTCCTAATTATTATAGTAATAAGTTAAAAATGTATTTCAATTCAATTCAGTCTTGCTTTATTCCCTTAAAATTAACAATTTCACTTAATCTGGTGATTTAATATTACTTTGTACAGAGGTTTGTTAGGAAATGCTATTTATCTACTGTACATTTCCTTGCATCATAAGCTATTTTGACTTGTTGCCACAGATATTATAATACTTAGTTTTAATTTTGTTTGTTATAATAATTAATAAATTAAGGAAAATTGGAAGAACCTTAAACACTTTCAACTAAACTAGGATTAAAAAAAGGTCATTAATTAATAATACTAGCAAGGCATTGTGCAATATGATATTTTCTTATGTATTGTTTTGTTAAGATTCTATATTACCTAAACATAGGTTGCCATGAAGAAGACTCCATAAAAATTGCATATGTATATGAATTTGGTTATCACGCTTCATGTCCGTCCATGTCATGTCATCATTAATTTGTTGCCTGTTATTTATTGAAACTTATATTAGAAGGAATATTATATTACCTAGATTATTTTCTTTGTACATTGATTTACTTTATTTTAATTCTAAATTTGATATTGAATCATAATAACATTAAGCAGTAGCTCTCCCTCAATATGTTAATTAGTCTTGAAGATCATTTTAGTAACTATGTATGTATTTACTTATTGTTAACTAGAAGACTTAATAATAATAATATAAGCTGAAGCAACTAAGACCTTGAGGTGGATGGGATATCTTGATTTTCTTTTAACAAGTATTATTTTGCGATGCTATTATTTACAATATTGATATACTTAGACTAAACAAAGAAAGCTACATTTTACAGTATTGCAAATCAGACTACAAATTAAGTAGCATTAAGAATTGACAAAAGTTTATGCGAACAATTTTTATCTGTTTTTTCTAAATTTCATTTGGTTTTTAATTATAATAAGAGTTCATATTTCCTCATTCACATACTAAGCATTGTAGCTGAGACATATCGTATGTTATGTTTTAGAACTTAGTAAAAGGTCTTTAGCAAAATTTGTAAAAAAAATCGCCTGAAATCTCAATATTTGATCTGAATGACTTTCAATGTGTATATTAAAAATATAGTACTATAACCGTAAATGCAACGTTGAAATAATGATTGTTTAAAGCTGCCATAATCGCACAAAATACATCTACTGTGAGTGTCCTTAGTTGCTTCAGCATTAATACTGTATTTAAGAATTAAGTTTTCTATTATACAATAAATAAATAAAATAAATAATACAATATTTTATTTAAATTCATTTAGATTATAAAAATACTGAATAGTAATGTACTACTGTAGTAATCTAGTACTATAAGTTTGTCATGAAATTTGTAACGAACAGAAGAAGACATCGGAGAGCTCACAAAGTCCATACGAGTATATTTTGAATCTGCTCGACGTGACGAGTTGAATAAGCCATGTCCGCCTTTCTGTGTGTGTTTGTATGTATGCAAATTAGTCTCTCAGTTTGGAGTATTTATCGGAATTAGCCGAATCGGACCACTAGAAGGGGTATCCCTCACATACAAATCCAAATTAAAATTCATATTATTAATAGAAAAACTTTTTGGTTTTCTGTATTTTTCGAACTGAAATTTGGAAAGTATCAATGTCTGACCCAGTCCAAAAAATATTGTATTGTATGTAATAATCAAACTGATAATAATAAGAAATTTAAATTTAATATGTTAAAATGAAATGTAAACAAATAAAATAAATTTTACAAGTATGTAATAATCATAATAATTGTGTCATTTTAATTTTGAACTTCTGGCAAAAGAATATTATGATATACATTTGCAATTTTATAACTTTATTAGATATATAATTTTGTTTTGTATCATATATTTATATATATATATATATTTCTATGTATTACTTTATTTATAGATATACAAGAATTCTATGAATTGACTTTATTGGATGATTCCAAGACTATACAACAAAAAACCGCCGAAACATTGCAGATTGCAACTAAATGGGAGAAGGATGGCCAAGCGGCCAAAATGGCCGATGTAAGTAACTTGTCTACTACTACTTACTATACTCCTCTGTTTATCTATAATAATTATGTACATATATAGAGACTTACTAAATTTACTAATACTTTATATTTACAATCTATTTTATGTTTATGTGTGTGTAGTAATTATGGGAGGCGTGAGAAGTGATTATGAATATTATTGGTTGTACTAAGTCTTATTATTATTATTATTATTTTTATTGTGATTATAATTATATATGCACATACTATATAGGTGTTATGATTATGGTTCATATGGGGCGTAGAGTTATGTCAAGGCATTAAATCGCCATTGCATGACAAATACTCAGATCGCGTGCAAAAATCATATTGGGTGTAAAGAGACCAAAACGAAATCAAAGCAAAAAATCGTTGTTGTTATTGGTGTTGTTGTTTGTTCTAGTACTTAAAGAACTTTATAATATTATTATTTTTTCTTAAGTTTTCCTTTAATATTCTACATTTTCCAATTTTGTTGCTTTCTCTTCTTTTGTGTTTCAAACACAAACACACTGAGTTAAGTTAAAGTTGATTGACGCCGCAAAATAATGAAAATTGAAGACAATTAAAATGTCAGTCAGTCACTCACTCACTCATTCCTTTTTATTTTTATTATTTTTGTTTTATCATTTAAGCACTAAATCACTAGCTCATTCTCTCAGTCAGTCATTAACCTCTGGTTTTTTCATTATTTTTAATTATAAATGAAGATGCTCGTCCTACAATTTACAATATAGTATAGTTATGTATACAGATGGGATTGGATTTTATTCATTCAACCATTTATCCAACATATTTCTCTGTCAGTCAGTCTGCTGTCTTGTTAGTTTATCGCTTTCATCCATTTCCATTTGTCAATTTATAACATTTAAAAATATTTTAATTATTTCGTATTAAATTCATTGAATTTATGGTGGCCAATGTTTGTGATTTTGTATTTGTTATCAGTGTTTGTCAAATTTGTATGACTCGTAGTTTTAGAAGTACAATGCTTCTCAAATGTTTTCAATGTTAGAATGGTCTCTAGTACAACTAAAACTGTTGACTGAATGAATGATTTGTTTTGTCAGGAAAATTATGTGTCCTTCGATTGAAAGTTTAGAAAATTATGGGGTGCACATAAAAGTCTTTAACAATCAATTACAATCATTAAAACTTCTTACGAAGGTTACAATGCAATCATGGCCATTAATAGTAATAATTCTTGTGGGATTCTCAACAGATGGCATAAATAGTAATAAATTTCATTTGGTGTGGGCCAAGGCATTATGATTTCAGACTGTCATTTGTCACTTCAGGGCATCCGAAGATGTCATCGACTCTGAAACCGATTATACTTTTATGGATGGATGGAAGATTGTTGATTGTGCATTTTAATTGCAGAAATTAATTGTACGTACAACTATTTGGATATTTGTCGGATGGAAAGAACTTCTATCTTATCCGCCATATTCATCAAACCTTCAACCTATCAATGCAGTTGTGACAATGCCTGGTCTGGAAACGCTTCAATAAACTTTGAGCAATAAATACTCGTATACTACAAGTATGTCTTAATTCTGTTGAAATGGAATCCTTGCATAGCCCTCACAAAAAAAAAAAAAAAAAAAGTCTCATTAATTTAAGAAAACGATCTTAAGTTTTCTTTCATTTTGTTTTGATAATTTTTCATTTTATTCTCAATTTTTATTTAAAACTTAAAACATAAACATATTACTTATACATATTTATTTACACAATTAAGTTTTGTCCCCCTATTTTCGGGGCATCACTGTCTCACTTTCAATTTCTGTTTCTCTCTCTCTCTCTTTCTTTCTCTCTGTCTTTCTTTTCTTTCTTTGTTCTATTGCAGTTTTTAAATGCTTCCAATCTTAATCGAAATGGTGCTTTTGATTTGATCAAAGATACAACGATGGCGACAACATATACGGCAGATACAAATGATGATGTTTCATTAAGTAGATCCTTTAAATCTGAATTGGAAGAGATTTTGGTAAGAACAAAACATACTTCTACATACTACATCTTACTCTAATACAAGTAAATCAAAATTTTAATTATTTATATACTTTACATAACATAAACAATCACTCTATCAATCTATCGAATTGGTCAAATTTTACTTCTAATAAATACAACATACAAATACCATAATATACATACCAACAACAACATTGAATTTCAGTCGAAAGAGACAATTCTGTGAGTTTCTCTTAAAGGAATAAAGAAGCATTTCGTTTGTAAATGTCGTCATTGTCGCTGTATTGTTGTTACTATTGCTATTGTTTAACTTTTTGCAAATTACTAAAGAAATTCACTTGAGAAGTTTCTATAAAAAACTGATTTTAATGAGATAAAATATCAATATATCGATTTCTAACGTAAGCGACAAAAATCAAATTTTACAGGAGAATGTTTTTTTTTTTTTCTACTATAACTGGCATTTGTATTTTGTCCATCATTAGTGAATTGTTATTTAAATTTTTATAGTGAATAATATTATAAGTTTGCCATGAAATTTGTAACAGGCATAAGGAGATATCGGAGACCCCCTAAAATATATATTCTTGATCAACTTGACGTGACAAGTTGATATAGCCATGTCCGCCTGTAACTGTAACTATGCAAACTAGTTCCTCAATTTTTGAGTTTTCTTTATCGGAACCAACCAAATCGAACCATTTAGAGGGGTAACTCGCATACAAACCAAAACTCAAATTTATATTCCTATTTGGAAAACTTCTAAGGTTTTTGTGTTTTAGAACTGAAATTTAAACACTATAATTGCCTGACCCATATTCAGCAACCATGTAAATTTCAGAGCCCTAAGATTAGTGAATCGTATAGCTCTCATTCAAATCCAGATTCAAATTCATGTTCTTAATTCAAAAACTTTTTTGATTTTTATATTATCGAACTAAAATTTTGATACTTTAAGTATCTGACCGATATTCACCAACCATATATTGTAAATTACAGAGCCCTAAGATTACTGGATCGCATAGCTCCTATACAAACCCATATACAAATTCAGGTTCTTATTAGAAAACCTTTTTTGTTTTTGTATTATCGAATTCAAATGTTGACACTATAAGTGTCTGATTCATATTCACCAACCTTGAAAATTTCCTGGCCCTAGGATTACTCGTTCTTAATGCTGAAATATAGTATGGATACTGACTGCATCCTAAACAAATGTAAGTCTAATCAATAATGTAATATTTCTGTATGCTCAATCACAGGAGCGTAGGCAAAATCGTGAAGTATTACAGCTTTGGTGTGGGCGGAGATCATCTTATTTTTCTTGGTCTCGTATCAAATACATACTATTTCTTTAAGATCTTTTAAGAATTGTTTCATTGTTTTTAAATTTCATTTTCATAAGAATAGATGTGATGACAGCCAAGTTATGAGATATAAGTTGTTGATTGGATTTTGTAGTAATCGGAGGCAGCAGTGTCTACGAATATGAAGGATTGAGAGTGGCAGTTTGTCAAACAGCAGAATACGAATCGACTTAATTTGAATCAAAACTTATTTTTTTTTTGTTTTTAAGTATTCTGTTAGCTTGTTCTTATTAATTAACGCTTATTCTAATTCCCAATATGACATTAAATTTTGATGATAAATAATTTGAAATGTAAGACGTCTTTCTTCACAAGGGTCTTCTTCTAAAATCATTTCTTTTAAATTGTTTTAGTAGATGAATTTGGATCATCTGCTAACTAAGCATCTGTTAATAATTGCACCACTTGTTTTTGCTTAATTGTTAATCTTTGAACAGTTCATTGATACTGCGTAATGTCAAATTTTTCTCTACCGATAGATATGGCTGCTTGGATAATATCGTCGTAAATGGTCTCTAGAACAATGGTTTACATAACAACTTCTGGTCTCAATATTTTCCAGTAGATATTCACTGCTGATAGGTTTATATATGCATTTTACAGCTAAGCCAATCAGGTCGAAGTAGTTCTTTATTGAAAAGAAGTTCCAAGCGTCTAATACGTTAATTGACTGGTTTTGAGTTATTTATAAAATCCAACCTTTAGAATGTTTCATGTAAAGTCCTTACGATTTCGAATTATACCTTTTTCAGGCGGTTAAAGCAAGGATATTGTATTTTGGAGGTAAAAAACTAATTGAACATTTGGTTGGCTTAAATTCGAATGCGCACTTTGTTTATACGCTAAAAGGCACCATAGGCTTTAAGAAAAATTTATAATATTAGGGTGGTGGAAAGGTAATTTCCGAAAATGAGAATTATGTTTCAACAATTTTTTTCATATCAGAAAGCAACATTATTTCATCAAATATTTTCCATTGTTATTGACAACCTATTGCCATCTTTCGGCTAAAACCATAATCCCGTCTTTGTAGAAATTCTGGGACTTCTGATCAAAAAACTGGCGCAATACCGTTTTGCAGTCGTTTGGGGAATTCATTGTTATGCCATCAAGATAATTCTGCATGGAGCGAAATAAATGGTAATCAGATGGTTCTAGGTCCGGACTATATGGTGGGTGCATTAACACTTCCCAGCCGAAATCCCTCAATTTTTGCTGTGTCGTCAAAGATGTATGTTGCCTAGCGTTGTCGTGGTGGAAGACTATGCCTTTTCTGTTTACCAATTGTGGCCGTTTTTCCTTCAACGCTGCATTTAGTCTTATTAGTTGTTGACAATAGAGTTCCGAGTTTATCGTTTGCCCAGGTGGGAGCAACTCATAATGCACAGGACCTTTGCAATCCCCTCAAATGCACAGCAACAGCTTCCTCGTAGTTAGCGCCGGCTTTCCAATGGATTGGGCGGACTCACCTTGTTTGGACCATGACCCTTTCCTCACATTATGTCGTATGCTACCCATTTTTCTTCGCCAGTTATCAATTTGGATAGAAAAGGTTGCAGACCATTCCGTTTCAGTAACATTTCGCAAATTGAAATACGGTAAATAAAATTTTTTTCTATCAAATTGTGTGGTAAACAAACATCCAGCTTTTTTGCATAGCCCGCCTTTTTTAAATGGTCTAAATCAGTCGAATGGTGGATACCAAGATCCTTAGTGATGTCACTAGTACTTATGTGCCGGTCATTCCCCACATTTTCAATAATTTGTAAACTTTTTCGATGCAAGGCCGACCATACCGAGGCGCGTCTTTCACATCGAAATTTCCCGGATGAAATCGCGCAAACCATTTTCGAACTGAACATTCTGATAAAGTACCTTCTCCATGATGTGCACACATTTTTTTATGAGGTTTCGCTGCGGAATAACCATTTTCATAGAAATACAATAAGTTGTAACGAATTTTCTCTGTTTCGGCACTTATTTCCTTTAAACCCAAAACAGCAGATTTAATAATCATTTATTTATTGTTTTAGCAGCATGGTTTTACCAAGGCTGCCACCTTTTCCTTTGTTGTATAGCATTCCTAGGTCGGATTAATACTTACACAGATGTCGCTTTTTAAATCTAGCAATTCAAATTTTACTTTTACGTTACTTTTCCACTAACCCAATATAACCCGTAGATAGAAATTTAAAATTTTTACAGAGTGGAAAATGCCGTCATAACAACAAGTAATAAAAATAAAATAAAGTTAAAGGAAAGTATTTAGGGTTAAACCGAGTGCGAGTCCGACTTGCTTTTGGTCGATTTTAAGTCTTTAATGATCCTGTTTATGTAGACTTTGTAGAAACGAAAGTTTACTTAATCACATTACATTTCATTCTATTTATTCCTTTGGTGATTGACTATTTAAACAGCCTTTGAAAAATAAACGTTCGCATGGAACTGAAGTCCCAACAATTGTTAATTATTTGAAGGTGATTTTGTTACTCACAGGTGTCACTACTTGTTAATGACAATTATTTAAAACTGAAATAATTTAATCCTGAATAAATGAAATATGTCATCTGATAACTTATTGTAAGGGTATTTGTCATTATTAACCAGATTTTTTCATTGATGCGTTGGTTTTATATAAAAAAAATCGATGCTTCGAATAAAGGAATTATTTCTTAAAACATTGATTTCAATCCTATGACATAGAGTCTTCCAATTATGAATACCATGTGTTGCTTTCAAAGCCATGAAGTCATGAAGTGTGAAGTACATGGGTATGTACATACGTACATATGTATGTAAAGCATGTAAGCTTTAGAAAGAGAAAACTATGATTTTTTCATGTTTCTCCATTCTTTTTTTTTGCTTTGATTTTTGATGTTTAAGCAACATGTCAAGCAATAGTTTCCTTATAAACTACAATAGTAGTAGATAGTAGAAAAAAGATACATGCATATATACATGTGTGTATGTTGGTGAAAGGAGTGTATATACATGAAACACTACATGGGTGGCATTGGTTAATTCGTTGGTTCGTTGGTTCGTTGGCAACTAATAGGACATAAGCCTTGTTATCGTACTTAATACGTTCTAAATACGTTTATCAATTTAATTTATATGCGCCCACATACCATACGTTCCCACGGACATACTATACTATAGACTCAAGTTTGTTGTAGAGAAATCTGATATTCGAAGAACCATCTTTATCGGTGTGTATCTATCTAGTGGTAGTTGTAGTTGTAGTTGTAGTAAGTAGTACTCGTACCTGCATGTTTTGGCATGTTATGCCATAGTATAGCATAGCATATTGAAGCTTAACTTACCTTAATTTCTAATGCTGGTACTATGTACTAATTTACGACTTACGACTAAATTCCTTTAATGTTCGTTCAATTTCTGTTACGTTTTCGTCTTTCATACCGGAAATTTTCTTTTATTTTTCTTTTGCTTTTTTTTTTTTTTCAATTTTCTTTCTAATTTTTAGGAATTTCTTGGTTGTTGTTGTTATTATACCGCGCGTGTCGGTAAATCCGGCTAATAATCGAACAAGTCTAGTGGGAGGTTATCTGTATATATACATATGTATGTGCATATATAGAATGTGTTTTAGTGTCTGTGGATTTCCTTCTTAAGAACTTTTGCAAACGAAAAAAAATTTTTCAACAGACGCTTCGCCTTTTGTCCTTGTTTATGCTTCCTACGTTATCATCGTAGTCCTTGTCGTTGTCGAAGTCTACGTTGCGTTAACGTCGACATCGCTGTTGTCGTTGACGTTATCAGCGACAGAAGAATGTAAACCGTAGCTAATACTTGAGTTTCTGGTCTCCCTATCTCCCACCCACCAACAACACTATGCCATTGACTTTAACTTGTTCTTCTTCTTAGTCTATCATCCGTCACAATTGCCTTTAGGTTGGGTACCTTCTTGCTCTTCCTTGCAGCTCTCCCATGTGTCTGTGTGCCATTCATTTTTTCCTTCCTTCCTCCCATTCAGTTTAACTCTGTCCATTGAATTTGTTTCTCAAATGTTTCATTCTCATTCTATCAGTGGCGCATTTTGATTTGTGCAGCTTAAAAGAATTTCGGAGCTCCTAAGCCCAAATAAATAATTTGAAAAAAAATAAATAAAAATATTTGCGCATTTGTACTTAATTCCCAAAATGTTTATAAATTTATTATTCAGTATAGATTTTGGTTTCAACGTATTAGAGGCGGCCCCTGACAACATACATATGAAAATGCGCCTATGCTCCTCCTTAATTTCCACACTTAACCAGATATTTGTTCTTAATGCCTTTCATATGCCACATACGAGTATGTAAAGTTTTCATCGCTTTTGATTTATTCTTATTTTTGTTGGTTCTTGTTATTGTTGTTGTTGTTGTTGTTGCTGTTGCTGTTATCTCGATTCAATCGAATCGCGTGTTATATCACAATACTCGTATGCTATGAAAGTTTGTAAGAAGCCGACACGGGTGCGGAAGCAACATTATTTTGCATATGCTGGGTGTATGAATGACTGACTATATAATCTGGTCTCTATAGTTTAAATCCATGTATGTACTCATTTTCTATATCTATACACACACATACACATAGGTATACCTACATACATTTCCATATATATATATATATGTGTGTTGTGTGTGTCTACAAATATAACGTATGAACATATGTATACATACATACATACATATATGCTAAATACGTAAGGTAAACACTTGTAGTAAATGAAACAAGCAAAATGAATTTTTTTGTAAAACTTGCAAAAAAAAAAATCAAAAAGAAAAAAAGTGTTTTAAATGTCTATGCCCTATAATTGTGTGGTGTTGTATTTTTTTTTTTTTTTTTTTTTTGTTATAGTGACAGACATACAATTTAATTGAAAAAATATATAGTATTATACATTATGGCAAGTTGTAGATACTCTAGAATTTCACTTAGATTTCCTAATCTTGTTTCTATACAAAAGAATGTTCAAATTTAAGGAATCTTTAAATATATAAATTGTACGAAACCTTTATTTATTTGTATTACATTAGTTCCGGTTAAAAATTAAAAAGATTGTCATTCGAATCATCTCTCAATATCGAGCTGCATTCATAGAAATTGTATTGCCATTTTGCTTTTCAAAAATATATTTCCATTTACGCCACCACACCAAAATCCTCACCATAAAGAAACTTTGTTTTTGGTTTTATTGGCTACTCAAACCATTCTCTAGGATTTTCTTTAGCCCATTAGCGACAGTTTTTCTATAGCCGTCAATTTCAAAATGAGTTTGAGTTTCGAAACCAGAAAGTATGAACTTCATAGCTGAAAAAATATCGGTGTAATTTAGTACCTTAAATTTGAACATCCTTTATAGGTATAGCACATGCGATACCATGGTCAAGCATGATCAATAGACCTATGTTGATATTAGTGCCAGTAATTATAATTAATTACTTGCTATTGTACATACTTAGAGAGGCGCTTTGGACAAAGAAAATAGAATTTCGGAAATTGTAAAAATTGTGGAAAAAATGAAATAGAATTAAAATCATTTAAATACGAATTTATATTAATGCAGATTTTAAATTACAGATAAAAATACTGATAAATTCAACAAATTTTTTTCATAGGAATGTATGATGCTTTATTCTACTTTCAATCCAAAAGATAATCAAACATTTTCAGTAATATTTGAATACAAATTTACTAAATATATGTTTGTATATACGATAGTAAATACAAGCATGCATGTGTTTACCTCTATGATATTCGAAGTTTTCATGTTTAAGTTTTTCGATTTCTTGTTGGATTAAGGACATAATATTCGTATCAATGACCGACCGAATTGGCTGGCATACTTATGTCGAATGCATTTAACATTTTTTGAAATTGTTCCTTCATTCATTCATTCTTCCATTCTTACATTCTTGCATTCATTCATGCTATCATTCATTCATTCATTTAACCAGTTAGTATGGTTCTTGTGTCGTCGTCTGACTGCGTCAAGCGAGTTGTTATCAGATGAAGTGTAACGTTTGTACGTGCCAATGAGTTACCACTTTATGACAATGATGGCAATGACAACTACGATGTTGAGGCTGAGGATGATGACGTTGTTTGTGATGATGTTGATGAGATGATAACAACAACGTCAGAGAACAAAAGCCATGAAGCATGAAACACACATTATTCTCTCAATGCATTACCAAGTCACTGACAGCTTATGTAAGTAGAATAGTATCTAACAATACTTTGATGACAAGACATGAGGTAAATCAAATGAATAGAAAAATGTATAGTCTATAGGTTGATGATGTACTAAAATACAACAAAAACAAAAAGTAGAAACAACTAGTATCTCTGGTCTCACCAAATCTTATATACACTTCAAATAATAAGTTTTAAATTTCACTAGTTACGACATTTACCAACCATGTTGTGCAGCCCACCCACTATAGGTAATATGATTGACCAACTCTTTTTGGACATGATTATCGTGTCACTTAAATCATTCAGTTTCAGTGAGTTTTTATGGTGATTATGTATTCTATGTTTCAGTAATAGGATTATCGATCGGTTAAAAGAAAATATTATCTCTTTATAGAAAAATACTTATAAAATTAATTTGTTTTTTACAGATTTAGATTTAGATTTAGATTATAATGATGGCTATGCCTTCCAGTAATAGCACCAAGACGATTGCATTACCATATAAAAAACTGATGTATTACGTATTCACCAAAATAGATTGGCCATTACTTATAATTATAGTTTAGAGAATTTACTATGCATTGTTCTATGAATTACACATAAAAATTGTATATAAAAATACTATTATTTGCCATGCGTTGCTACGCCCCCGGCGTGATGTTGGTGTGTGATTGTTGTAGTCATTCTTCTTGTCATAATTGTATACCGCCAACATTATACTCGTATAGATTGAACAAGTGAAATGTGATCGATTGGTATTGATCCGAACTTCAGTCAATATCAACAACATTCGCTTTTGTATCGCGCAAAATGAATATACTCTCGATTTCTTGCATGTTGTTGTTGGCTTTGAATATTTTTGTTGCGTTAAACTTTAAAAGATACAATAAAGCTGAGCTTAAATGAACAAAGAGAAAGCAACTGAGTTCCATAGCAATGAGCTTTAATGTATTTTAAATGGCATTCAGTTTGGCATAATGAAACTTAAGTAATGTAAAAATAGATGCACTTCTCATTAAAAAAAAAAAATAAAAATAAAAAATACAAAAATATCAAAAAACTGGAAAGTTACAGCAAAGTGGAGGACACAAAAAACTTCACCATGAAAAAATACACATAAGTGCTAACTTTCATGGTAATCGGTTTAACGGTGTCAGAGTTTAGCTCCGTCAAACGATTTTTTTTAAATACATTTATATATATATATAGAATTATAACATCTAGCCGAAGGCCATAGCATAGTTTATACAATTTAAATAACTGTAATAATAAATAAATAATAGAATTATAAAAAAAGAAAATAAGAAGAATTCTAAAGGGTAAAATGATTTCAAAGTAATATACATAGATAGATAGTGGTTAGATAGTGGTAACAATGGTAACAATTAATATAGAATTATGTAGTATGTATGTAGAGACCCTAAGTCTCGACAAAATACACAAATTATTATCACATTGCATATTTTGGAATTTGAATTGTGAAGATTTCTTATTCGATTGATGTTTTTAATGCTGAGTAGTAGATCCGGAAATAAACATTTTCCGAGTGAGTTTAAGTTTTCGTCAAAAATGTGCAACATTTTGATACAAACAACAAACATGGCCCAACATCAACCGAATCTACATTTACCCCAAAAGTTCTTATAGTTGCGGAGAAACAAAAGCCTCAGATAGAAGAATAAGTGGAAGCATGTAACTGAATTGTTATGATGTGATCACATCTCTATCTACGTTTATCAAAAATCAAGAGAACATAGAAATTATGAGGTCTTACATTTTAAGAAGGTAGTGTAAGGTATCAAAGCACAGAATCTTTTCAATTCTTTCCTTTTGTTCTTGAAAACTACGTATGTACAATATATCAATAAAAATCAGCGCAGGTGTGGAAATCATCAAAAAACAATTTACAAAGCTTAAGATGCATACACAAGTAATTATGTATCTACAATACATGTATGGGAATAAATGCCAAAATATCTATTATACTACATACACAATATACTACTATATTGTACTAGTACAAGTAGAATACTCTTTCACCTTTAGCGTTACTTTATTTCGACATCATACTACATACATACTACATAAGTTCATCGTAAAAGACAATTTTATTTTCCTTTCATTTAAGGCAAGTAAACGAACAAATATTTCAATATCAATATATTTTCTCCTTTTCTTTTTCGTAGAACATAAAAAAACTCATAAATTATATAAGTTTATGATCTAAAAAAAAAACATAGAAAAAAAAAAAAAATAATTTAATGGAAAAATATAGTATCCATTATCGTTCGTAAATACTCGTGTAAAAAATTATAGGTTATTTGGTTCTTACAGCGTTCCACATGCCTCAAAAATTTTATTATCTCCATAATTCAATTGTGCTTAGTTTCTGATTAGGACTACTGACAAACAAGAATTCCATTGGATATGGAATCTTAATATTGTGCATATTTTTACTCAGATTCTGCATATTTGTCTCGATGATTTCCCCTGACTATGAATGGGAATAGTAATGTAAATTTCATCGTAGGATATTTACATGAGTTAAGACTTAAAAAATAAGACATCTAAGGAGTTTTAAGATTTGCTACCTATTAAGGAAATCGTTGGGTCTTTTCAATCGACGACAAGTTGTGTTGTGAGTAAGAGATCTTTCTTAGTATCGTTAACTAAAGATATTAATTTGACATCATAAGTTCATGCAAACCACAGTGCAGCAGTTATGCGTCGTAAGCCCTTACTTTGCACTGCTTAATGACCTTTTGATATGCAATAACGTCAAACTGGAGGAGCCACTACTTGTTTCTCTATTTTACAATTTGTTTTCTGTCCCCACGCATCTTTTGAAAACAGCATGCAAAGACACTCTTAACAAGGGCGCATCATATGACACACTTATCCAGGATCAGATCTAGTTAACGAAATTGATACCCTTGGGTAATAATTCTAGAGTCATAAAATAGGAATGCACAAATGCCGTTTATTAATTTTTTCGGCATTATTGCCAATGTTTTCGAACGTTTGTACCAAGAGTTGAATTTTCGCAAGTATATTTGACTCATATTTTAGTGCCCACAAATTTATTATTTCATTAACCATCGAGTCATTTGTTTATGTTTGGAAATAAAAATTAATCGAACTCGAACTGTAATTTTTTGATTTTAGCCACCATAATGTCGGGTGTGAGTATTGGTGAAACATAACTTTCTTATTCGCTAAATGTGGCTTCTTTTCTTGATTTTATCACACAAAACGTTGCAATAAATTTGCATCATATTCGGCGTTAATTGTGTTTCAATTCTGATGATTAATAAAATCAATAAAAGTGTTATTCCAAGCGCATTCCAAAATATTGAAGCCATGAACTTACCTACAGTTAAAACTGTTGTCAAGGAGTTGATTTTCTCCATTTAGTCGGCACTCATTGCGCCAACGGCTTTCTCATGACCAGTTCTTCGTGGAGAATATGATGCGTTATTGCTTCTGCGCTACCTACAGACTTAGCTATCTCGCGAACCTTCAATCGGCGATCTGCCAACACGAGATCATGGATTTTTTTTACATTTTCCTCCGTAGTAGCCATTTTCGGAGCATCTGAGCGGGGCTCATCAAAAACCGACGTGCGGCCACGAACAAACTCGTTGAACCAATTCTTAACGGTCGCCATCGAAGGAGAAAAGTCATCATACACAGTATCCAAGTGATCTTTGATTTCGCTGCGTGTTTTCCCTTCCAAAAACAAGAATCGAATCCCCGAACCATATTGCTCTTTTTCCAATTTTGTAAAACTGACCGACACGCTTGCTTGGGAATTGACGGAAACTTTGACAGTAGGCTACTAAAAGAATATACTACACGATGGTAATACCACTCTTTTGTAATAGCAACGCCATAGGACGGTGAGGCTAAGTACTTGTTAATTGACCTCGTATGCACAGCATTCTCATGTCTAAATTTTGAGTCAAAATAACTGCTAGTTCGCGTATTTTTATCCCATTTTGTGAATTTCTTTTTTCTCTTAATATTTGCCTATATCAATTTCTTTACCTTCAGTTAGAACGTAGGTCCAAAATAAAAGTACTAAAGTCATTTTGATGTCATTGTGATGTTTGTGTGAAAAGCTTCACAGTATTCCATTTGATCTCCAAGATGATTTTGGTTTTCCACATTTTCTCGAATCTTGTGGGTTCAACAACTGAGCTTACCTGCATGCTTTGTCGATATCTTTGCGTAATTTTTAGCATATCCATCCAAATCGCTTATGTTTGATTAGTAAAATGTATATTTTATTTAACAAGTACAAAATGAAAGAAAGATATAAAATATTATGTCAAATTTCTAACAATTCAAGGACTTTGAAAGGTAGTCGGTAGCAAGTAATCCCACTAGGGTTTAGTAAGCTTATGATAGGATCAATGAATGCTCCGATTCAGATGTCGGTATCGATTGTCCAAATTTAACACATCTAAAATATTAATGATATTGATGGATATAAACTTTCACAGTTCTTCTTCTTTATGTTTTCCTCTCTCACGCTCTTTGTATCCTTACATAAGCTTTTCACTTTGCTTTGCGTTGCCTGAAAAAATGGATTTAATTTCTCTACCTCATCTTTGATAGATAAAAAAATGAATGGAAAATTACTGCATTGTTTTTATTTCTATTTTTCTTGTTTTCTTGTTGCCTTACCCCAAAACCCAAACTCAACTCAATTTATTTACCATGCTTTATGTCCTTTCATTTTATCGTTTCTTACTTCACTCGCCTGCTTTTCCATTCATTCATTCATACATTTGTTCGTTCGTTTTTAGGTTTGTGTTTATTGCTTCTTAAATTCAACTGATGAGTAGAGGAGGAAACACCCTGATCTATTCTAACTAGTATTATATCTTTGAGTGAATAAGAAGAGATATTTCAATCTACATACATAAGTAGATTTGTTTTAAGAAAGATACTCACACATATGCAAAAACACAAGCATGACAAAATGCAAATAAAGCTAAACATAAAAGTTATATAGAATTAGAAAGAAAAGAAGGAGAAGGAAAGAAAGAAATATAAGATTAGAAAACAACTGCACCTGTCGTTAAGAATTAATTTCATTTTTAAGTGCATAAACGAATAAATGAATGAATTTTGGTATGAATGAATGAATGAATGAATGAATGATAAATTGAATAGAATACATAAAAGGAATGAAGGAAATGAAAGGAATGTTTTTGCTTGGGGAAGAGAAAATAAAAATCAGCAATAACATACGTTTTTGATATTTTAAGGACTTTAAGAAGCCACAAATCCACAAAATCAAGCAACTGTTAAACTCAATATGAAACATAATAGGAAAGAATAGGATGAGATTGGAGGATGGAGAAACGTTATATAGAAAACAAATAAATAACATTGCCTGAAGGTAGGGAGTCTGATAAGAAATTTAACTTATCTTTTAACTTGCTTCATCCAACTTATTTTTGATGACTTCCACCAAAATAATCTTCAATCACAATATCAAAAAAAAAAAAAAATGTGATTCAGTTTCCTGTTTAACTGCATTATTTGTTGACCATTGAACGCACATGTGAACATTCATGATTGATATATCAACAGATAATAATCACGTCTGTTATCATTTTTCCTGTCAAGTTAGATTATTTCTTTCGAATTCTAAAAAATGGGCGATGTCTACTTCGGATCACTAAAACTGGCTTCCATCTACTGTTTTTACTATTCGTATTTCTCAAGGACATAGTATACGTGTTTATGAATCGTTGCAAAAATTCTTTTGGAATACCAAATACTGCTTCCATTTTGCAGTAAAATGCTTGCAATGTTTGCCTCATATCTGTTCTGTTAAACTGGTACAATGTCAGTTATTTCATGCATTTTTATTTGTCAATTCAACTTTCCTTTCACGGACTCCATCATAATAATCCCGGCAATTCTAAAACTTGTTTCCTATCCTATCAATAATCATATCTACGAACCCATATTGACCATAGAGCATCAATGTTACCATGGACCTTAGTTTAAAAAGTATGTTTTTTTTTTCTAAACTAATCAAATCACCCTCGTACGGACAGGCAGGAAGAGAGAGAGAGAGAGAGAGAGAGAGAAAGAGAGAGTTGGAGAGCTGGGGAACCTTGCAAGAAACACCTACACACAATGAACAAACAACATAAGCGTTGAACGAGCCATGACTACAACATATTATGTTGGCCCACGCTACGTACAAAATAAGAATAACATGGTTGAATGAAATAACGACACGATGGAGTATTAATAATAATTGCTCAAGAACAAAAGCACTTATACAAACAACCATGGTAAAGTAATAATTTATAACCAAGGTGACAGGAGCAGCAGGAGCAGCAGCAGCAACAATATCAACGAATGGGATAAAGGACTAAAACGAATACTAACATTGACGTCAGCATCGACGCAAATGTTGTCGTTGTCGCTTATGTTGGTTGATGTTGATTTTATTGTGACGTCGCTTGGGACATGCGTATTAAACTTCGTAAATATACATCGAGCATTACGTATACGCAATGTTACACACAGTCATTCATTCACTCACTCGTAACCAAGAAACCTTTCGAAAATCTGAACCCAATTGCTCTTCACATAGAGAACGAATTTGAGGCAAGTGTATTGTGGAGGAGAGGAGAAGAGAAAATAAAGGTGCTGGTGTTGTTAAGGAGTAAACAACTTGGTAAATGTGCGAAGGAATCAACAGAAAAAGCTATGAAGTCGTTTAATGGCATACAAAAGGATGCGGAACAATAGGGAATTTTATGATTTTACAATGGTTTAGTGCTTGGGGTTTGGGGCTTAAATTCAATCAAACAGGTACTTAGTCATCTTTTCTTTAGACCAAAAAAAAGGTAAAGCAACTCAAGTGAGGCACAACAACAAAAAAAAAAAAAAACCAATATAAAAAAGAAAATGAAAACAAAGTGAAACGAATAAATATTTTTTTTTGGGTTGGAAATTTGTTTTTCATTGTTTGCGAAAACGAAAACGAAAACGATAATCTGTTGGACCCACAAACTAAGCTAAATAATCTGAGAAGCATCTGATTAAGCAATACAAATACTGAGATCTCCAAAACTATGAAAACTACGGGTTACCTGGGGAATGTTGAATTAAGGTAGGATTATGTTTTTATAGGGGAGCTTTATACAAAAGATTTACACAAAAAACATTTGTTGGTTTCCAAAAATCAACTAACTTTCAACATGGTATAATATCTTTTCCAAGAAACAGATGCCAATTACATACTTGTAGAATAGATAGATGTGACAAAATCAAACGGTTCCAAGAGTCTTAAATTCTTCCATTCTGGTTGTTACATACTTTTGCAACAACTTAATATAACCTTTTAACTTGACATAGGCGCAGAGTATAAGAATTGAGTAAAACATTTTATTTCATTAAATTTGCGAAAAGTTATAATGAATAAAATTACGCTTGGTTTGCGGTCTAAAGTGAGAATGACAGAAGAATTCGAGGAATAGGATGGATAATTGAAAGTTTTCTGCTCAGACAGATTTAGAATATCAATATTTTTAACAGACAAATTTTCATAACAACTCCCCTCACGAAATGTTTCTTCTAAATTAGTTTACATTTCCATATAAAGATAAGCAACACACAAATATGCTTTCATTTCATATCGCCATTTTGTTTGAGTTGGTTGCCGTGATACTTGAATATGTTCTTGATAGGCAAATTACATTTTGCTATAAACTGAAAGCAATTTAAAGCAAAGTACAAATTTTGTACTGTTTTATTCTTAAGGGTTCTTCAAATCAAAATAGTTTTAAGAAAATCACATAGATACTTCATAAAATTCCAGTTCTGAGAATAAAGCGACAGGAAATGAAACAGATTATCATTCTTCGTTGTTAAAATGATCAGACAAGATTTTAATAGAAATGCTACTGCTGATGAGTCCAACATCTATCTCATCGAGAAGATACGCTGCCCTCCGTCAAACCGTAAATACTCCTTGGTACGTGCGTAATGATGTTATAATCGATCATTATACCGGCTGAAGATGCACGTCAACAATTTAGCATCTGCTCTTGCCATAAACACCTCCAGGATGAGGTTCAAGCCGCCAAAGAGCACGTAGGCACCGGTTCTAATTGAACCTAAAAATTTCCCGCAGATTCTTTGTTTTAGGCTTTATCTTGCCATATTGTCACTTCATTTTTGGATAACCGTTAAGTCGGGTGCTGAATATTTACCAATTAAAGAAATAAACAAAAAAAAAATAAAAAAAAATAAAAAAAAAATTGAGTTTTGAGGAAATCCTCTTCTCAATCAATCAATTAATCGATTTGTCTTCCAAATAAAAAAATATTCATTAAACATTTCCACATTTTGTTATTTAAAAATTAATTTCAATTTAAATTTTATGGATTTAATTTCTTAATCGTAATAATAAATAAAAGATATATTAGCATGACCTACATATATTTCTAATTATTTACTATGCATATTAAGTATCCGTCACATGTGTCTCGTAATGTGTAATATTAAAATTAAGTATACGCATTGATTATGTAATCAATCAAAATTCAAAGTCAAGAACATAACGTCATTCTAAGTTTAGCATAATATTGTTGGTATAAATAGTTTTCAACCTACACAAAGTTGAAATATTGACATTTAATTTATTTTAGTATAAACTAAATGATGCTTTGTTCCTAATGCATCAAATTACTCTACAAATGTTCGATTTACAATCTCGACGACCTAGTGTTAATAGCCAACTTTTTAGACCATTCTTGTCTAAGTAGAAGAAAATGATGGAATGAAGATTTAGAATCAATATCAGACACAAGTCTACACGACTTGACTTTATTGAGGCGAATGCGATCGGAAGGTACTTTCTAACTTTCCGACTTGAGAATTAACTATAGTAGTTACGAAAATCAGACTTCACTTTAGAATTAACTATTTACGAAATTGATTGCCGATATCATTGCCCGTTACTTTACTTGATAAACTTACAAGTTGGATGTTATAGAACGTTGCTCATATAGACATTCTGATTTCCATTTCTTCATCGGTTTCATTATTCACAAGTAAACGATATCTGCTTGCGTTTCTTGTTCTACGACCAATATTTGAACGAATTCTTGGCACAATTGAATTAAATGTTTTTTTTTTTTTTTCTAGTTTAATGCAATTTTTGACACTGATGACTTATACAAGTTTTAAATGCAAAATTTGATTTAACATTTTCTCAACAACTTCATTACATATGTATGTGTTCTAAAACATATGTAGTATATATGTTCAAGACTGAAACCACTTATACACAAAAATTTCATTACAATCAGATGAACAGTATGGCCACGTTTAAGAGTCGAACAAACAAACAACCAAGTTTTAATTTTTATACATTCGATGAATAAAAATGTACTAAAAGTTTTTAGTGTGTAATTGTAATTGTTTATGTAAATATAAACCTTCTGCAAAAAATTGTCTTAATGACAGTGAAAACTGTACCAAATCCATTGCGTCGCTTAGAAGTTCTGTGTATCGGGTCGGACAAGAATATCGACTTTAGGTTAATACAAGTACATCCTATGCAACGATAAAGTATGTAAAAAAGAAAACTCATCTGTCTGCTTGGATTACAGAGTTTTTGAGCTTAAGCGGAGGATATAAAATATCCGTTTGCATAAGCGTCTTTCACTTATACTCGTGTATTTTATCAGTAATATGTTAAATTTAATAATATTTAATAATTAACCAATTATTAGGTGGAAATTTGTTGAAGGTTATACGCTTATAAACTCAATACAGACTTGTCTTAGACGTTATTATTATGTGTTAATTAATTATGATATTCTTCTTAGTGGGAAATCATGGGGATGGAGTCTTTTTGTAACCTTCACCTTAAAATTGGGCTTTCGAACATGGCAGAAGCCAATGAGGTTACGATGCGTCTGGAGCTTGCTTAGGTGCCAACTTCTATAAAGTGGCATTGTCTCTAACACCGTTGGTTTTTTTTTTTTTTGTAGGTCTTTGTGCAGTGTATTGTTTCTGACAAACCAGGGGGCATCCGTGATTCTTCTGAGTGTATTGGTCTGGCATGCGTGCAGTTTGGAGGTGTTAGAATTAGCCGTGGTGCCCCATATTTGGATTGCATACTGCCATATTGGTGCCACTATGTGAAGGTAGATGAGCCTTTTATTGCCCTGAGACAGTTTGTTTGAAGGCCGGATATAATGATTTTAATGTGAGTCCGCCATGTGAGTTGTTTATCCAGGATCATACCTAAATAACCTAAAGCTAAGTTTAGTTTTGTGTGTCTTAACTTTTGTTGTTATTTTTCTTTTATTTTGTTTATATTTCTGTTTAAATTTGATTGATAGTTTGATGGGTGTAATGACGGCAAATATGGGAAATATACAATAAAAAAAGAAGAACTTCTTAACTTGTATTAATATTTAATTTGATGTTAGTTGAGTCACTTGTTTGCCCTTATGTTATATATTGTAGTATATATAGTATAAGTATCTTAATATATCAACGTACATACTTGGATTGCATCCTGGTTTTTTTGTTTTTATGAATACTTGTATTACCTACCGTACACCAATATCCATTCTTCCGACGTATACGTAATATTTGAAATTGTCTGGTACACAGAAGTATTATAAATAATAACAAGAAAAGACGAAGTCAAAGGACAAGAAAAGTGAACTACTTGTAATCAAATTCATATTTGAGTTCGTTGGCATTTGTTTGCAACAGTTGCCGTTGCCATTCAACTGTTGTTTTTGTTTTTTTTGCTATTGTAAAACTTTAGCCAAAACTTTGCCTCGATTGATTTGCTTGTTTCTGACATCTTAGCGTAGTATTACAGTATAATTTCGATAATCCGAAGAATACAAAAGAACAGATAATCTCCGAAAATATAATTAAACTTCTCTGAATTGAAAAATTCGAATAAAAAATCTAATATATTTAAACGAGGATTTCTTATATCTCTGCGTACCTCTGAAATGGCTCCAATGATTTGGATGGAAAAGTCTCTGACCCACATTCACCATTCTTGTAAAGTTCAAGACCCTAGGATAACTAGGTGGAGTACCTCCCATACAAACCCAGTTTCAAATTCATGTTCTTATTAGAAAAACTTTATTGTTTTTTGTATTATCGAACTCAAATTTGCATAGTTATTAGTGTTTTATACATATTTACCAACCATGTTTATTTCAAGATCCAATGTTTACTGAATCGCATAGCTCCCATACAAACCACTAGTAAAACTTGGTCACCTGTATATACTCGTACTTAGCTTAAGAGTGGAAAGTTATTTGATCTTAGCTGTGTTCTTTTTCATGTCTTTTTCAATCTCATCGTCAGTGATTATTGCCTAGGAATATATTGACAAGTAGGGTAATTATGTCAATAACCCATACTGGGGTGAATTATCTCAAGAGGCAATCAATTTTTGTTCACAATTTTTAAATCATTTGATGCTAGTATTTAGGAAAACAGTTTCCAAAAAAAAAACAAGGATAATCTCTATTAAAGAATATCAGATAAAAATTATTACATTAAGAAGTGTGCGGATATTAAAAGTAAAGAGAGATCCGAAACAGCAAGTGTTCAAATTGTTAACAGGAATCGGGGAATCCCCATAAAAATAGTAGAAGGTGAATTACATTGATAAACGGACTACAAATTCTAGTAATTGGATGTCCAGATTATTTCATTGTCCAAATTAGAGGATATTCACATAAAAGTTTGTCCAAAATATGGAGATTATACCGTTGTATGTTATTGTAAAAAATTTAGGTTCTATTTTGTAGTTATGTTGTATGAAATCAGTCTGAGTGTCGGTCGCACTGACTAACTAAATAACTGACTAACCAGTAGGTTGTCAAAAAAGTTCAGCTTCAGCGACATGAATGTCAACTCTGCTGACGCTTACTTTACGCTTAAGTCAACACTAAACTTAATGTCGCTGTTAACGTCGTCGTCGTCGTCGTCGTCGTGCGTCAGTCAGCACCCGTAACGTCACAACGAAGCCAATGGCAATCTTCGTCGTTATTGCCTGTCGGTTGCTTTTAACGTTGTTGCTGTTGTTGTTGTTCTTGTAATATTTGCACTTGTCGTTGTCGTTGTCGTCATCGTCATCGTCGTTTACATCGTTTGTCGTAGTCGTTGCCGTTATCGTTGCCACCTGCTGCGTTAACAGCTTCGTATGACGCAGCGTCGACATTTGCAGAATAGTAAGAACGCCGCCGTCGTTGTGTCGAGTCGCAATTTTTCCATTCTCTTCACTTTTCTTTTTATCAAATCAAATCTAATCGTCCGTCAGACATTAAATTGTGTATACGCGCGCGCGACTTGAGTATTTTTTTGTTTTTTTTTTTGTTTTACGTTAAACGTAACGTAACTAAACATAACTGTTTGTATCTTTTTTTTAATCTAAGTGCAATAATAAATGAAATAACTATAAGAGTGTGAATGTGAATGTCTGTCTGGGCGTCTGTTCTCTCTCACTCTCTCCCTGTGTCTGTGTCTGTGGTTATAATATGTTTGGTTCCTTCGTTGCTATGTTGCACATTTATTTATTCTTTTCTTCTTTTTAAATTTACAATAAAAACTTCATTCAGATACTTTGTCAGTCTTCTTGGCCTTCGATTCGATGCGTTCCCATTCAATTCAAATCCATTCAAGTTTTCCATTATTTTTTTATAACATCGTTTATCGCTGTCAGTTGCTTAGATTTTAATTAATATATTACATGCTCCTTTTGATGTCCGCTTCCTTATGTTTTGTACAATATCATTCTGCTTCGACTTTGTTTCGCGTTCATTGAACTTACATTGCATTGTAAGGAGAATGATGGAATAATGACTTGGGAATGGGGTCGGCCATCGACTCCATCGTCCTCGTCAACAACATCTTCAGCTTATAATTTTCATTTTCTACTTTACATTAATTTATTGTCCGACCATTCCTTGTCACTTTATCTTCAGGGGGACTCCCTATCTTGTGGTATAGGAGTATATTTGTATCTTTGTGTTCCTATTCTTGTTATCCTATTAGTCCCTGCTGATCTGATACGATGTGATTACATGTGCATACCACCCACATTCAACCATCCATGCATGTATCCAGTCATCTATCTAACTCCTGCTGAGATAACTTGACGTGTTTCTGTGCCATTCGAGATTTTTTTAATTTCCTTTTATATTATTGCTTTGTTTTTCTATCGTAATTTATTGTTTCTTTTTTTTTGTTAGCCTTTTCCATTTTCGTTCGTTTTTCATTATTTCTTATATTTTTTCTCTCTGACTTTTTTCATTCGGTTTTTGTTTTTACTATCTTGCAATCTTACAACTTTTTTTCTTAACTTTCTTCATCCTGTTTTCTTCTTAACTGTTTCCAACTTTTATTCTTCTTCATTTTTTTTTTTTTTTTTTGCTCGCCTAATTTCATTCTCTCTCTTACTTTCTTTCCTTCCATTTGGGTTTGCAAATTCAAATTCATGTTCCTATTAGAAAAATTAATTAATAATAATTAAATTGATTTTTAACACTATAAGTTTCTGATCCATGTCCACCAACCAAGTAAATTTCAAGATCCTAGGATTAGCTCCCATACAAACCCCCATTAAAAATCGGGTTCTTTTTTATTTTTTGGGCAATTAAACTGAAATTAGACGACATAGGCGCGCGCTATACATTTGTTGGAATAAGCCAAATCGGACAACTCGGGGGGTACCTCCCATACAAACCCACATTAAAATTCAGGTTCTTATTCGAAAAACTTTTTTGTTTTTTTCACTATTGAACAGAAATTTAGACACTATTTAGTTTTTAACTTAGGCGCGAATCAGTCAAATCGGATCGGATAGGGGGAGTACCTCCCATAAAAACCCCAATCTGGTTGGCCGATTCTTTATTTCTTCCTTTCTTCTTTGTTTTAAACGTTAATTCTTTCTTTCTTCATTTAATTTTGTTTTATTTTTTTTTTCCTTTACCATTCAAGTTTTTTCTTCCTTTCTTTATTTTGTTATGCATTGCAATAGTTTTGCTTTCGTATTTCTTTCCTTCTCTACTTTCTTCTATTCCTTATTTCTCCCTTATTTTTTCATTTATCATCAGTTTCTTTCTGTCAGTTCCTAATTTTGTTCTCTCAGTATTTTTGATTATTTTAAATGCAACTTTCAATGTTTCTGTTCTCTTCTAGTCTTTGCTTTTTCTAGTAGTAATATGGGGATCTAACATTTTATTTTTTTATTTTTTAAGTTTTTTATGTTTATATAATTTATACAATTTCAAGAACTTTCAGTTAAGTTTTTAAGTTATAGAGCAACTGAATCCTTTTCAGGGGTCTAATATCATGCAACTGTGAACATTTTCTCTCATGATGATCTCTTCTTACTCTCTCTCTCTCTCTCTCTCTTTCTATTTTTTTTTCTCAATTTCTTTATTTCTCTCTCATTGCCTCTTTATCTCTCTCTCTCTCTCACTATACCATTATTTTGCCATTTTTTTTTTGTTTTTAATATAAACAAATTTCAGTGCATAAAAATGTGTTCGTTTAATTTATTTATTGCCCTCAACTTTTCGTGTGTTCTTTCTTGTAATGTTAAATATTTTTTTTTTTTGTTTTTTTTTGTTTTGTTTGTATGTCTAATGGCAACTTGGCCTGGCCCCTTTAGATGGTGGAGCCCCGTCTTTCGTCCTCCATTCTTGGTCTCTAATATAGAAATATTTAACAAATGTTTTCTTTTTGCTAATCGCATTCAGTTTAAATTGAACTAAAAACGAAATTCCGCACGTTTTGGTTTTTCTGTTTCTGTTTTTTGTTTTTGTTTTTGTTTTTATGTTTTACTTGTTATGTTTATTTTCATTTTTCATTTCATTGGATATTTTCATTCATCATACTCTTCTACACTTCTCAGCTCATCTTGTATTGACTTGTTTTCTTCATTTCCACTTCCTTGTGCCCCACCCCCCCAATATGGGTGGGTGAATTTTAACTCATATATGTAGCTTTTTTTTGTTTTTTCAGGTCGTGCAGCTGTAGCTTTTTACTTTATACTTAATATTTTTGTTATGTGTTGGCGCTTAGTAGTAGCAGCTCTGTGGTTGCTCAGAGGTATCGGGGACTGACTATACATAAATGTACATAAGAAGGTGTATAAGGTGAAGGTGGTGAGGTTGTGAGTAAAAGTGTCGATCCGCGTACAGAACATGCAAATTGTATTTTGTGTGTGCATGTGTCTGTTGTTTTCATTACTTTGGCGTTTTCATTTTTGCTCTATTTTACTGTACTCTAATCTCTAATCTGCTCATCTATATAAGTAAGTATAGATTATGCTATGTACAAATTTCACTCTTCTGCGAGGTTTGTAATGAAACTAATGATTTAGCCTCGTTGAACAAACAAATGTTTGTCAATTTGATTCAGATAATCAAATCAATATTTTTCATTATCATTTTCTCGATCTTAATATATGTATGTATATGTTTTCATATGTCCTTGGTCCTTGGTTGGCCAGGAAAACTTAAATTAAGGTAGAATTTTTGCCTTGTTTCGTATAAAACAAAATTTTCGAAATTCTTATAATATTGTTACAACAAAAATATGAGATCTTGTACAATGGAAGGTCATTGGACCAGCAGTCAGACCAATAATAAATGAGTGGATAATGAAAAAAAAAAGAGTTCTTCAAATAACATACATTGTTCCTAGGTCTTCATTGGTTCATTGCTATGACAATTGGAGTACGAGTATGTGCATTTTGTCTGAAGAAGCATTAAGCGCTTAACTTTATGACCACACCTCATATGTTTGTCATTAACCTACATATACATAAATATAATGAGTGGGCCATCTATTGATACGATTTTGGTTTGGTCATCAAGTGTTTGGGAATTGTCGGCGTAAACTTTATCTTTCAATGCGCCCCACAGAAAAATATGCGCAGAAGATTGAGGATACGCGTGGCGGGGGGACAAGCTGTGCCGTCTTTTTTGTTGAAACCATAGTTAATCGAGATCGATATTTTCAAATTGCTGCCACAAAAATTCAGTTATCATATCTCTGTAGCGTTCATTCACCATTGACAGTCACTTGCACCGTGACCTTTTGCATTTTCGAAAAAGAAAGAACCAAAATCCGCAACACTCAATGACTCGAGTTGGATGCATTATTTTCTGTTTTTCGTTCATCAAAATTTCTGCAATTTTGTTTTTGTTTACGTAGCCGATGCCGATGCCGATGCCGAGATGAAAAGATGATTTTTCTTGCAAAATCTGAGTTATTGTTGAACTCATTCAAACGTCACTCCACTCAGAGAAGCGTGAACGTTGTGGAAGCGATTCATATTCGTTCAGCGGAGGGCTAAAACTAATCTAGAGACAACAGTTTATGGCGATAAAATCGGCAGGTAGTTTAAAATCGAACCAATAGACGGTCCATTATATATATATATATATGTATATTACATTTTACGGTGATTTCAGTAATTTTGATTATCGACATAATTTCTTAACGGTTTTATTATGATTTTCTTTTATTTTATTGAAATTGTGTGAGAAATTTCTATGTGTGATTGTTTCATTTTTGAGGAAGATATTGTAGAAATTCAAGCCTTCCGCTCTAGTTCGAGAATACACAGCCCTTTGAACTGTCCGATGAACTAAGTAATACCATCATAAATGTTAAGAGTTGAGTTAGGCATCTACAGGAATCTCCTGATTTTACCCTTAATGTCAAAAGATGAATGCGCCCATGTACGTAAATATTAATGTACGTAGATAGAAAGAGATGAGATTGATAGAAAAGAGGGAAAGTATGAGTGACCAAAAGGGAGAGAGTAAGAGACAGAGATAGAGACAGAGAGAGAGAAAATAATGAATATTTCGTTTTTCACAATTCATTTCATTTTTAGTCACTTTTTAGCTTTTTTGATTTTTTACTAATTTTTTTTCCCCCTAATTCTTCTATTTCTTTGCATTGATTATTCAGATTCACTCACAGATACACATACAAACACACACGCTGATAGATACATTGGAAAATTTGCTTTTCAGTTATTTTCATTTCTTTTGTTTTGGCATTTTGTGATTTTCTGTAATTTATTTTTGTGTTTTTTTTTTTTTTTTTTGGTTTTTCAATCTTTGAATTTTTAGGTGTCTGTCTGCATTTCTATTTGTCTATTTGTCTGTCTGCCTGTCTATCTATCTATCTATCTATCTTTCTGTTTGTTTGTCTGTCTATTTGTCTGTCATCAGTATTAGCATCATCGTCATCGTCATTGTCTTGGTCGTCGTCGTCGTCCTCACTTTCTTCGTTATCGTCGTCTTCTACATCTTCTTCGATATCATGTCAGTGCTCTGAGTTTACTGGGCGCGTTCGGGTGAATTACTTTTTATTGTTATTTCTATTCTATATAAAAAAGCAAAAAGTTAAAAACAAAAAAAAAACACAAAAAAATGTTGAATACAAAAAAACTTTCGTTTTCCATTTCGCTGTGAAAATCATTTCGTTTTTCTGTTTTTTTTTGTTTTTGTGAATATTTTTGTTTGTTGGAAAATATAATAAAAAATAATAATAATAATAAGAAATTTGTGAGAAATCCGGCAACAACCACAGCATTAAAAGAAATGAGTTTCTTGTAATATAAAACAACAACAAATAAAATAAAATTTGTAAATGTTTTTGTTTTTTTTTTTTTTTTTGTATGAAAACAAAAATTTGAAGAAAAAGGAAATAAAATAATAAAAATTAACAAAAACAAAATTAAGTAGTAAAAAGTAGCAAAAAATTAATAGGTAGAATATCTTTTCTTTTTTTTTTTTCCTTTGGGTTTTGTTTTTTGTAAAGTGACTTCCTGTGTTAAGATTCCTCAAATCTAAAATCTATTATGTGTCATAGACGTCATCAGCATTCAACATGAGTGCGAGGGTCGATTGAATACATTTTCACAACATATTTTTGTTTTTTGTATTCCTTTGCTGCATTTCATTGTAAACGAAAGGAAAAGTTATCGATTTAGTAGAGAGATTTGGATCCATTGTAAACACAGGGTTGCCACTCTGTATTTTGCTTTCGTAGTTTGGCAAATTGCAGAATGAAGAATTTTTTAAGCTTCGAATTTTGTTTCTTTTGTTGACTTTTAAAAGAAAAGTTAAGTGCTACAAAGGAAAGAAATGGGAAAAGTAGAGAGTAGAGTAAAAGACATAAATTGTGTAAAATTTTTTACTATTTTTTATTGGAAATTAAAGTATATTGGTTCCGATTCATAATGAAGAGAAAGTATAACGTTCAAGTGACCTCCTGTGCAAAATATTAAATCATTTTTTCGCATAATTTTGGTTTAATTAGTGATACATATTTGCTCGATGATGTGATGATTTTCTTAAATTTTCCCAGACCCTTTACATACTTCTAAATTATCTAAGAAGTATCGACGTTTAGCTAAACAGCTTGCTTAGCCAATGTAAATAATATAAACACACTAAGCTGAAATTTCGACACTATAATCTATCTAATCTATAGCCACGAACCAAGCGATTTCAAGATCGTAGGGTTACTGGATCATATAGCTCCCATACAAACTAAAACGTTTCTTGTATGGGGACCTTTCAGACCAACTGTCAAATCAAGAACTACACGCTTACCTTGGTTTCTTTCAGGCATGGCTCCTATTTCTTTGCCTGTATACGGTTGGGTATTCCACACATAACTAGTGGCAGAAAGCACCCAAAATTTGATACCATATTTAGCTGACGGTATGTATTGCCGGAATGAACTTCTTCCTCTGAATGCCACTAGCTAGTGGCTCTTTTACATCATGAGATGGATTCTAAAGTTTGGCCAATATTTCAACCCATTGATTCGGTGCAAACTTGTCCAAAATTCGATGTTCACTGCGAGGGTCCTTATTGTCAAATCTTATTACTCACGAAAGATTTTTGAACCATTTCAATGGCACGATTGCTCTAAAAATGGGTCTACCTTTCTCAGAAGCCCACAAATTTTCCGTACTTTCATTATTTGGCCGATACACTCGAGCTAATAATATTCTCCGTTCGAACCCTTGCATGTATATTTATTTCTTTGAAATATTGTATATTATTTCGCCATTTTTTGATGTTATTGCCTCACTTTCGTTCCCACTAATACTGTCAGATGACTCAGCATATTCTGGATGATCTTCAATAATGCATTCAGTATGATTTCTATTTCATTATCAACACTTCCAAACTTAGACACGTTTTATTCGTTCTGCGTTTATTCTACGAGTAATAAAAATATTGCAGTAAGCAAACAACAATAACACATTGCACTTACGTTTTCCGGGGACTCCCCGTTTTCATACCAATGTCTTCTCTTTTTCCTGAAGTCTACAAGTAACGTGAATGGAAATGTCAGTGGATAATGATAAATGAAAAGAAATGTTACAATAAACTGATCATTCTGCTGGCCATAGTTTTCCGGTTCTAAAACAGCAAGTTTATGTCTTTAATAAGGTTATAATCAAGAATTTCTATTCAATTTCAAACATTCTGCTTTGCTATCTGCAAAATGATTCCAAAATACTGTGGAATGTCATTAAAAGTACAAGTCATTGGTATGAATGAAGATGATAAGGACTAAGGGTTTATAAAGAGTTATTGATCTGATCTGATCTGAGATGCATACATACGAGTATGTACATACATATATATATCTTTATATATATAATTCTTCTGTAAGTGTGTATGTCACTGAACTTCTCTTAAACGACTGGACCGATTTTGATGAAATTTTTTGTGTGTGTTCAAGGGGATCCGAGAATGGTTTAGATTCACAATATGTATGTATATCTATTATATAAAAATTAAACTTTGTTTGTTTGTTTGTTCGAGTCTTATGCGCGGCAATACCATTCTTCTGATTGCAATGAAATTTTTTGTATGTGAATAGTTGGTTCCCGCCTTGGACATAGGATAGTTTTAGATCCGATATTTGGGGCAGTTGTCGCGTAATTGGTGAATCAATTGTTGCATATAAAGCTTAGAGACATATTTTTAAATTAATCAGGTCGCCTGCGTTAAAACCCTAAGGATACTATGCCAATTTTTGAATTAAATTATTCGATTCGTCTCATTTTTTCAAAAGTATTTCAAGTGCTGTGCAACGCACTACAAATTGTTTTGAATAAATTGAAAGACTCTATAATACAATCATACTGAAGACAAGGCCAGGTGTACGTTGCTGTTCATTTGTCAAGTCACTGGAATTTTTTCTGTGTCTGTCCGGTTGTCCAAAAAAAAAAGCGGCAGGGGGAAGCGAGAATGAAAGACCAAAAATATAATTCAACTTTTCTATTCATGATCGTACTGATCACACAAGTTTAAGGATTTCGGTTGCCTGTGCGATGCCGGGCTGTGTACTCTAGTATATATCTATATTACTACAATATGTCCGTCCCTTTTTTATTTTCCATAAAAGGAAATTCAATTTGTCGTTTTTCAGGACGATAAAAGTTTGACTATTAAATGAATTCTTGATTACTTTTCTAAAGAACTTGCAAACTTTTCAGAACTTTTACTTATTTCTCTCTCTTCTCAACCATATTTCTCCATCACTCTTGGTCCAGTTTTCTCTATACCTTTCTTACTTTTCCTTCTATCAAATTGATTTATCACAATATGTACAAAATATGATATGGAAATCAAGTTTGTTCTTACCGTTTTTTTATTACAATTTTTTACTTTTATTTTGTATGTCTTGGGCATGGACAAAAATTGATACAACAATAAGGATAAAACGATATTATAATGATGACAACAACAACAACAACCATATTCATTTGTTGTTAACGAAGCCTTTTTTTAAATTAAAATGTTTGCTCGTGCAGCACAAACTGATTTTCAAGCTGACACCAACATCAACAACATCCTCATCATGAATAGCAACAGCAAAATGGAAACCAAGAGCACCGGAAACCTTTTACTATGCTTGTTGCTATACTTGCGTACTACTTGTGTTTGTCATACGCATAAAAAAAAATTTAAGTATCTGTGTACATTTGGTATACAAATATATTTAAAAAATATTTTTGCCTTGCCTTGCCTTGCCTGGCTTGGCCTGAAGTAAAGCTGGCTGCCTTCAAACCGACAGCCCTGTGAGCTTTTCCGTTTGTATTTTATTTGTGCATCCTGTTGAGTAGCTTCTTAATAAAACACAAAGAAAAAACAAAATTTTTTACTACACACACACACACACACACACCGACACAAACACCGACAGACACACAGACAGCCAGACAGACAAATACACATGTACATACACATATGGCAAAAATAATAAGTACTTACGTGTTCTTTCACATTTTTTGCTAGTGCAAATATCGTAGATCGTTTTAAATTTATATGAAGATTACTTTTGCAAGCAAGAAATAATTGGGGACTTCCCCATTTCCATATGTAAAACGTGGCAAAAATAAAAAAAGTTTTCCCATGAAAAATGCCATTTTTTCCGCCAAATTTCATCAACCATTAATTTTGTAATAAAAAAAACAAAAGAGATACGTTAATCAAAATAATTGCCATCGCTGTTATGTATTTCGTCCATCTGTCAGACAAAGCACGGATTACTTGCTCGCAGAAGTCCTGGTCATTTGGGCCAATCAATTGGACCAACCAATTACTGTTCCAAAAGTCCAAGCTGCATCGAACAAAACAAATGGCAGTCTGAAGGGACTAAATCAGGTGGATACGCCTAGTATGCCTAGTGCTTCCAATGTTTCCTACAAGTTTAGTGTGGTAGGGAACCTAGAAGGTGCTAAGTCGGTAAAGGGTGTTCAAATTTAAAGTATTTTTTTATATTTCATTATTTTTTTTTTTTTATTGGAGATTTCAGAACAATTATATTATGTATTAGTAAAGCAAAAAAAAATGTCTTTTAAGTGACCTTCTGTGCTAGATATGCAAATTGTCAATCTTTTACCAAAAATTGGAATAAATTTTATCCATAATGATGGTACTATTAGTGATATTTGTTTGATCATGTTGTCTTTGAGATATTGACAGTTTAAGGATTATCCGCAAACTTAAACTTTACTCTTTAAGAAATTCCATATGATGTTAAATAGCATGATTTTAATGGTCAATTCGCGTCTGTTCTTCATGAAATTATTGTATGTATTCGATAATTAAACTTAATAATGAAGTTGATTTGTTTTTTCTGTCCTTGAGGTTAATTAGTTGAGTTTTGAGTAATGAAAACACGTTGTTCACTTCTGAAACGATACATTTTAACTAACCGGAATGTATTTACTTTTCATACATGAGAAACTTTAGTGTAATCTAGTACGTGTAAAAGAAATGGTGGCAAATTTAAAGAGATACAATACTTCAAATTGGAGCACCCTATAGAGCAAGCATAGCATTCCCTACTGCATTTTATTTATAATCAGTTTCCCTAAAATTTTCCTATGGGTTTGATTGGATTGATTAATTTGATGGATTTTTCAAAATGATGTGACACATAAAACCAATAAAAACTAAGAGGATTGCAAAGTTATCCAGCAACGAAACATTCAGCCAATAAACTTATGTTAGTTTGTTTTTATGATTTTCTATTGTATATCAGAGTTTCTACAACATTTTTCTGTTGGTTATGGATCAATTTTAAAGTTATAGTACAAATCACTTAATTAAAATGTATTCTACCTGTTCGTGCAGCACTGAGTGTTGGTTTAGTTTAGTCTGGAAAAGGTCAATGAACTGTTGGCATATATATTTTTTGATATTTTTGTATTTTGTTTTTTTATTTATTTAGATTTTATTGGTTTCAATTAATAAAATTCACATTTAAAAGTACAAAATAACTTAGATATGAATAAGTGTACTTACTGTATTTATTATTTTCAACTGTACTGTAAACTCAAGCCTAAGAGAAAGAGATAGAAATGGTAACAGTAACAGTAACAGTGACAGTGACAGATATTGGGAGAATGACAGAAGAATTAGAGGAAAAAGTCAGCAGGACTGTTGCAGCGCAGCGGAAATCAAAAGCAAATTACGAAAAGACTTTCATTTGTCGGCATAGTAGTTCGTCCTTCACTTATACTATAATAAAAAAGAAAAAACGGAATGTGAAAGGATAGGATTCCGGTGAAATTTCCTTGATTTTGTTGTTGGTGGAAAAAAGGAACGTACGCAACTTGTTGCTTGATTGTTTTTGTTATGTTACCATATCCATCACATTATCACATCACATTTTGTTATGGATGATTGCTTCCCAATCTATCATATTGCCCAGGTGTAGACAAGACACCCTTTGTGCATTTTCTATTTTTGCACTTGCAAAATTGTACGTGGGAAGAACCAAATGTAGCCACTTATAGGTGTTGATTTTTACCGGAAAAATAGGTAGTTGAATAGAAGGAAACTGCTAACAAAGAGCAGCACAGATGATTGATGATGGAGGACGTTAAAATCACCTTCGTTTATTATTGTTTTTAGTAAAATGGATCATGACTTAAAAAAATCTTATATATTTTGCAGGAAAGCATTTATGATCAATCCAAAAACGGAGAGCATTTCCTTGATTGATGATTGCAGGATAGTTGTATACATATCTTATCTAGGCATAACTTCTTTCTTTCTTAAGCTTTTAATATCAGATTACAATGTTCGGTGTGAAGTATCAATTTAGGATCCTTAGATCTTCTCTGTCTAACTAGCTGAATACATGAGTATATAGTTTCTAAAAGAACCAAGGGCTTGTCTCTGAACTGTACTGTAATTCCGCAAGCTTGCAATTTTGATATTCACCCAATTCCTTGTAATTTCAATGAAGTGTGGGCCTTTGGTAACCATTAGAAGGAGTTAGGATTTAGGGCTTTTGAAAATAACAATAGTATTAACGATTCGTAAACGAATGAATGAATTGAATTGATGGATGGATGAATGGATTCATAGAGTCAATGCATTGGAGAATATTTTATAATTAGAATCTTTTTCTAGATTTTAATGAAATCATTTTCCCGAATTGTTAAATATGTTATTATTTTTTCCTCCAAGTCCTTGAAAGGCTTCTATTTATTTTGAAAATCAAAATGACAACGAATGACAAAATTCAGAAACTTAAATTTAAAAAAAGTGTGAAAACTGAAAATCAAAAAATAAAAGAAAAAACATAAATACAACAAAAACAACTAGAGCAAACAAAACAAAAAGAGTGTATTTTTTTACATTTTTTTTTTTATATATCAAAAAAAAAAAAAAAACAAAAAACAAACAAGAACAAAAACCACCGATTTTTATAAAGAAGACGAGCGAAGGTGACGCAGAAAACCGGAAATTTTCTAGTTTTATTATACTAGTACAATAAAATCACAATAACAACAACAACAACGACATACATGTATCTATAATTTTTTTTTAAAGTGTTAAACAATTTCTAATTATAACAAATTTATATAAACGAAAAATAATTAAATATATAAATAAATAATTAATATAAAAAATTATGATTGATTGGGTGTCAATTGTAAGACATTCGCGACGTCGTTTCTCCAATTATGTTGGAGCCCGTTCGCCGGTTCGTATACGTCGAAGACGTCGACAATTGGCAGCTCCACAAGCTGGTGGTGATGGTACTAGTGGAGGACAACAACAGCAACAGCAACAACAGCAACAGCAACAACAACAGCAGCAGCAGCAGCAGCAGCAACAACGTACTGCCGCTCAAGCTAAAAAGAACACAACAGCTTCATCATCAAATGCTGGTGCTGGTGGTTCCAGTGGTTCTGGGGGTAGTGGCAGTGGCGGTGGTGGTGGTGCAAAATATGCTTGCTGCTGTGCAAATGTAATGGAAATATATATATTTTATTTGTTTAAGAAAAGATTAAGGAGTTTGGCAATGAATATTTATCATTTTTCAAACTAATTGGAACTGACAAAGGCAAATTTCCCATAAAAAATTGTAATCTGTTTGCTGAAACTGTAGGAATACAACAATACTTTAGCATCGTCTAAGAATTCTAGGCGTTTCATTTAACACAGCATCACAGAACAAGATCAACTACAATCGATCAGCCTTAGTCACATTGATTGATGTGATACAATATGAATTTACTCTGTTTTCCAACCAGATTTCATAAACGAGTAAAAACCCACTATTCGGACAATGAAGCAATCTTATGGAGCGTTGTTGCTCAATAGAATAGTGCGAGGAGTAGGGGGTGTATAATGAAGGCCATAATAATTACGATGATGTATGGGTATGGGTAGAGTCTTTTGCATCTTCGTCATGTCGCATCTTGGATGACAGCTGTCGCCAGTATATTTGTAGGCATCTAAAGATCTCTATATAGAGCATTGTTGCAATCAAACAATGGGAATGGGAAGAACTTAGTGCTTTGGTCAATATTTTCCTGTAAATGAGCTTTTTATTTGATTAGGAAATTTTGATGGCTGATTTTAATTTCCGCAACTTAGCTTAACAATATGCCATGATGAATTTCACATGTGCCATTGCCAGGTGAGTGAGTTGCTTGTCCAGGATTAGACCGAGGTAACGAACTTGTCAGAGACGTATGTGATATGTGATATATGAAGTCACAATGTGCAGAAACTATCCATTTCCAAATATTCAGTTCAGTCTATATTTTATTTATATTGATAGACTCTGGATTTGTTGCTTGGCCCAAGCATGGAATCACTACCTGTATAAAATCTATTCCAAATAAAATGCTATGTATAACAAATTTGTTATTAATCTTCTATAGTGTAACCTAACCACATGTAGTATACTAAATATATCACTCTTTGTCTCTCTCTTTTTTTTTTCTTGCAGAATCAACGTATGAAAGGTGAATCGTCAGATGCTGAAAACACGACCACGACAAAAGACACAACAGAAACCGTTGGTGGTCGTACATCGCGTCAGCAGCAACATCAACAACAAAAGTTGCATCAGGAACTTATTGCCAAGCAACAGCAACATCAACAACAACAGCAGCAACAACAACAACAGCAGCAGCAGCAGCAGCAGCAACAATTGCTGCAATCGTCAACTGTAAATGCATTGGATGCGACTGATAACAGCACTGTAAGTGAGCCATGCCGCAAAATAATTGTTTGTACCACAACAATTTACAATTGTACGGGCATATAAATCTGGAAAGATTCTTGCTGCTTGCCGCAGTTGCCTACTGCTTACACATACATATACATATATTGACGCCATTTTGAAATAGATGCCATTTCTTTTTGTGTTAACTTTTCATGTTAACTTTTCAAATGTTGCTTTTGTTATTTTGCTAACATTTACGCACACACACCCACACATGCATACATACACACACACATTGTTAATAATCATAAAATTTCGATTTTGAATTTGTTTTAATTTTTAATTTATTTTTATATAAAATTTGTTTTTGTTTTTTTTTTTTGCATGAAACATGAAACATTTGAATTAAAAAAATAAAATTTGTTGTTGATCTCTTTAAGATAATTTTGTTTTGTTTTGTTTTGTTTTGTGTTTATTTGTATCAATATTTATAATCTTAGCAAAGTTAAAGCTCATTTTATAAAATTACACTAAACATAAAAAGAGAGGTGAGGAGGGAGGTGTGAGCTGTAGCAACTGACACCTTCAGTGTTGCATTTAAACCGAACAACAAGTTGCCATTCATGCCATTTGTTTGTCAGTCGAAGACAGAATTGCAGTCAAAAACACCCGGCCTTGTTTTCACCCAACATCATTGACTGTTGTCTTTTGAATGACAATTGAAAGCAATTGCCCATTCCGTGATAACATTCCATGATGTCAATGACAAAAGAAGTTCTTGGCAATACAATGACAATTGTGCAAAACAAGTTTTTTGTTTTGACTAATATGAGCAGCGCTGAGTGATAATGTGATTGTGTCATACCGATTGACAAATGTCGCCAAACAAAGAGTGTTAGAAATGACATGTATTTAGACTAAAGGGCACAGCGAAGAATACGGAATACACGGTGTCCCGGCGAAGAATACCTAAATGCCAAGATAAAACCAATCAAACTGTCATTCACGAAGGCATGCGGCCAAACAAACACAAGACACACAAAATACCAAGATGTAATTCGCTGCGATTGAAAAGTGTTCATACTGATGAAGAGTCAATGGCTACATATTCCGGCGAACAAAGTAACAATGAGCATCTGATTGGCATGTGCGACAGTAGTTTCATAGCGGATGTATGCCGCGGGTTTAAAAAAACCAAAAAAAAAAAAAATCATAAAAAGCCAAAATACCAAGTTGTAACGCTCCCGCTGCGAATGTTCAGGCTGATGGGTGTCACAGCGATTGATAAACGTCGGCAAATAAAAATAATAAACAAGTAGATTTCCATGTGAGTTAAATGCGTTCGCGAAATGAAAAAAACAAAAACATCAAAACGTCAAATACCAAAGTGTCATTCACATGCTGTTCATCAAAAGCATATTAAACCGATTTCGAATCACAAATCGAGGTTCATATTTTGCCATTCCTAGATGGCAATCATGTCGATCACTCGAATATTGACAATGAATGACAACCTTTTATTCTATGCAAATCACCTTTTACCAATCAATATCAATGACAACATGTCGTTCGGTTTAAAAGCATCTTTACCCTTTTTGCAGAAGATACACATTATTATTACTTACTTACTATTATTGCTATTATTTTATTAATTAATCTTATTATGTATTGTATTTACATACAATACATACATACATGCGTATTTATTTTTGTTGCATAGATTCAAACTAATTATACGTGATACCTTTGGAGTAGAAGATTCGGTGAATATTGCCATGCAGATGTATGTAAATATTTGAGTCGTTAAAGCTCAAATGTTGGGGGAATTCAAGAAGGAAGTTGGATTTAGTTGGGACAACATTGCTTGAAATATAAGAGTATCTATATTTCTATGTAAGGCTGCGGTGATGTTGGCAACCCCGATAGGAATTTGATAACATCAAAATGGGGAAGATGTCTTGATGTATTGGATGTTTCGTTGTTGTGTTCAAAAATTTGTATGCGTATGCCCCAAAACCTGTAGTTTTGATGTAATCGTACTATGGATCTGTTAAGTTGTTCTTTGGCAGACTTATCAGCTATTTCATTACCAGTTTATCCCACAGTGCAGTGAATAAGTTTTAATTAATTTTTTTTTTTTTTTTAGAATAAGATGAGCAAGTGAGATTATTCTGGTTGAAGATACGAAGGCAAATTTGCCTTTTTTTTCATCTATATGGTACTTTGTATATAAAAACTTATAAGAAATAAAGAACTTTTGCAGTAGTAAAAATTTTTTTTTTTAACTTCCGGTTGCGTGGGTTTAGTATTGAAATTGAAATATAAGGCATGAGCAAGTGTTAGAAAGCCATAGGGGGAAGAAAGAGTTTGTTTACATATTTTACTAGGAGAAATGAGTAGATTTAATTTCTTACGTATTGAGCTACAAGTAAAGTTGAGGGGACTTTGGGTTTCTTTTTGGACTTGTTGAATATTGTGCAAATGCTTACAACAGATAAACTGCAACTGCTTGGCTTGAAAGAATCTTAATGTTAGTTTAATATTCTTGTGTATTTGTTTAACATTTAATCAATATTTTATTGAAATTTTTTAATTTAAAAATTCGAATAATAGTTGGAGCAGCATTGTATGGAGCAGGTAAGTAACAAACTACTTATTACACCTCGTTGCTGTCGCTGATTTTATCACTGCTGACCTGATAATTTTAGAACGTTCACAATGAAATTTTAACATACAAGGATCGATAAATAGATCCTTAGATAAACATACAAAAACTTTTTTTTTTTTTCGTAATTTTTTCCATTGTTTTTTATCCCTTCCAAATAATAGGTTTTCTCTAGGTCCACACAATAAACGTTGGTTTCATTCGACACAAATATCTTAACGCCGAGCCATTTCTTTAGATTTGAAAACTAGAAATAGTTGCAGAGGACTAGGGTTCATTGCTTCATTTATGGCTTTTTTTCCATTTCAGCCAATTTACACAAAATCTTAATAACCTTTCTCATGAATCATCACTCCGTCCATTGGTAAAAACCTGTATAAAAATTCGTGGTGTAGATTTTGAGTTAATCGCTTTCAGACAAACAGACGCGACCGGATGACTTTGTTTTATAATATTTGTAGATAAACCAATTAAATGTTATTTTTTTTAGTTGATGATCAATTGTTGGAAGGCTTCGCAGATCACAATGATGTTTATTTTGTTGATTACTTAACACTTTTAATCAGCCGCGAGATGGGAAGCCAGAAGTGTAGATGTTATATAGGAAAGGGACCAGGGCAGCATGCTTACAAATTGTAGGGTGTAGATTGTACAAGACCAATGTGAAATGCGAACCGGCGGTCGCTTAAAAAGCTCTGCAGAATTTGTATAAGTTTGAGCGGAAAATTTAAGAGTTTTATCTTGTGGATAAACCCATTGTGGCACACAGACTCGCATGCAGCTTTAATGTCCGAAAGGAGTTGGAACATTGAAGGTTTTGTTAAACGATCTTCTAGTTTCGAACTTGAAATCCGAACTACTGATTTGGTGATTTGGGAGAATTTGCCATCACTCAGAAATATGGTGAGCTTGTCTTGGATGACCTTTTCTAGGGTTTTCCTTACAGAGGACAGTAAGCTTCTTGGCCGAGAAGAGTAAGAAGACTCATCTTTTATTGGCACAACTTTAGACACTAGAAAAATAACCAAAATGGAGACAAGCATTTATAATGGCTGTTAGAAAATGTTGGATCTTGGTCTGCTTTTTGGCGCTTCAACTTTTTAATTAAATTTTGTCTGAAAGGTTTATTTTTGTACTCGATAACTTCAGTTACAATTCATAGATCTTTCTTTTTTAAGTGGAGATAAATATACATACATATTTTAGAATACAGCAGATCAATACATGGGGTATTGTGCTAGGAAGCACCTAAATTGCGGCGTATAACTATTCTCCTTTCTCTTAAGGCCGTTCTTTGCAGAGGACGTAATAGCTTTAAAAGATTGAATCTCTAATTATACATGAATATACATCTTCCATGTCATTCGATCTTTTAAGTTGACACCATGAATACTTAATTGATTGCAACTCATAAGCTAAGCATCGAATTTCCCGTTGTGGGTCTAACGCTATGCTTTATTTCCCCATAATCCACAATTATTACTTTGCTCTCCTTTAATGCTCTTATTAAATAAAACACTTATCCTTTCATATTATTTAATAATTGTTATATATCGAAAACAAAGGAGGATTTAAATTCAAATAATAATCGGTTAACATGCTGCATAGCAATTATGTTGACTTTTCTTACAACCAACAATGTACAAGTATTATTTATGAAGAAATATTATTTTGAATAAGAAACATTAAATTAATTTCACAAAAAATGCATTGAAAATATAAATGAACACATTTAATATCTATTATATATCGAATGCATTGCAGTGCAATAATTAAAAAGTCGGCAACTCTGTTCGATACACCAGGGGTCGATCGGATCGACTCTCGCTCTCGATTCGTTCGTTCGGTGTCTGTCTGTCGTTTGTTGGCAGCGTTGTTTATTTAAATAATAAAAATGTAAATTAAACAAAAGAAATGTGTAAAAATAACTATTTTTTTGTTTTGTTTGTTTTTTGTTTTTTATTCTATTACAAAAAGAAATTCCCTATGCAGCATTGTCAGTGCGTGTTCGCGTTGTGTGCTTGCGTATGTGCGGAGAGCAACAAAACACAAACAGCAGAAAACGTTTTCGGTAGCATTTCAGAATAAGAATAAATATTGGTTATCAAGCAATAGATCAAGCTACCAAACCATTAAAATCGAGGATTAATTTATCAATAAACAACTCGAGAATATAGTGACCATAACAGTTTTCTTAAGCGGTTAAAATGAAAAAAGCCGTAAAAATTATTGTTGTGTCTTAAAATTCTCTCTCTATCTCTGACGAGACCACACGTGATTGCACAGCGAGTGCGCGCACAGAGAGAGCGAGCGAGCGAGCGCTCTTTACGTCATGATAAAGCAAAGTGATGTGAGTGAAGAGAAAGAGGGTCAGAGAGTTTTCGACGTGCCAGCAGTGATAGAGCGAAATGCATGGCCACTAAAATAATTTAAAAACAAGAAAAAAAATTACTCACTCTCTCCGCGTGAGTGTGGGTTTAATGTATATTATTAAACAAAACAAAAAATAAAAAGGAAAAGGAAAGAAATGAATAAAGTAAAATTATTATTATTATTGTTAAAAAATAAATACTTTCACAAAACGAATGCGTGCTCGATTTTAAAACTTTCCTAGGTGTTTCTCATGCTTACTTTTGCTCTCTTGATATCTCTCTCGATATTCCTCACTGGTTTCTTTTTTTTTTCGTGTCATTTTGTACACAAGCGCACATGAGCCGCTACTGGTTCAAAATACAATTTGCTGACTCTGCTCGTTGTCATCGCGTCGTCTGTCTGTCGCGTTGCCGATTGTCGGTCGTATCGTGTTCGAGTTGTCTTCTGCATTTATTGTTGCGCGTGAAAGCAGCTCAGCATATTTATATATTTTTTTTAGTTTTTTTATTTTTTCCATTCATTTTCATTTTTCTTATAAAATTAAATAAGAAGAATAATATGCAAATGTGACAAAATACAATACAACAACAAGAACAACAACAACAACAAAACAGTGACATCCAAAACAAGAAGAAGAAACAAACAAATACAAAATTCCCAAAATATGTAGACAAAATAAAAGTGCTAAACCGAATGACATATAAAAAAGCGATACAAGAAAGTAGCCGAAAGGATTGGTAATCCATACCTTTGTTTTTTTTTTTTTTTTTTTTTGTGTCGAATGACAACGACGAAACCTTAAGAAAAGGAAGATTGAAACGAAAGACTACTGCAAAAAGGAAGAGAGTAGTAGGAGAAGACGAAGGAACAACGTGGACAAAAAGGCTTAGAATAAAACAAAAACAAAAAAGACATTACGTGTCTTGTTTGTTTTATTACTTCTTATTGTTGTTGTTAAAGTACTCTAGGGACCCCAACGCCGGACGGACGTCGTCCATTTGATCAATTAACAATTTGTTATTGTTTATTTATTTATTTATTTTTTTTTTTTTGTTGGTTTTGCTCTTGCTTTTTCTATATGATTAAATAATAATAATAATAATAATAATAATAATAAAGAGAAGTGAAAAACTAGTTGAAGAAACAAAGACAAGACAAAACAAAACAAAACCAAAAACAAGTGAAATAAATATAATTAATAAAAAATGACAACGCGTAAAAAGAAGCGTCAGGATGGTGGAAGCGGTGGCAGCAGCGGCGGTGGTTTCATTAAGAAAGTCTCTTCGCTCTTCAATTTGGATTCGGTAAAACTTTATTTTAATTTTGTTATAAATTTTATAATTCTTATTTACTATAAACATAGATTGACATATTTCACACATAGGGAAGGATCTGAAGGATATCATGTCTCCCAGTTTTCCAGTTGCTTGTCTTATATTTCATTTGGTTCGTAACTCATGGTGCCATGTGTGTCCATGTGTCAAACGGAAGGTTTTTCGCTTTGATTAATAAAACTCAAATCATCACAACTAGAAAGTTCCACTAAAGAATCGTTCTACAGATAAAATGTCTCCTAGTCCTAGTCCTAGTCCTAGTTGGCCAAATTGTCTGCAACAACAAGAAACTCTTGAAAATCATGACAAGAATCATTGCTGCCATATATGTAATTCCTTGATTATTGTTGAGTTACATTTTTACAAAATTCATACATATTTTGAAAAGATAAATTTTACAATATATCTGACAATTTGAAATATTTTCAATAAAAAACTTATGAGTTTTTTATGTCTTTTATGTTTTTATGGAAATGAGAAAATCAACTCACACCAAATTGTCTCGAACAACTACATACTCGTAAACCCATCCGATCCGGCCAATGATTATTATAAGTAGTTAAGTATTTTTGGATGCTCGATAGGAATAATCTTCTCTTATATACTTAGCTATAACTACAATATACTTATTTACTATGAAGATCATTTGCATTTCTTTAAATATTCTACAAAAACGACTACGAGTCGAATTCGAATGTTCTAAAATGATATTGCATGCAATTTCCGAGTGCAAGAAGAGCTTTTGTAAAATCAGTTTAGTTTTTTTCATCACTTTTTACTTGAAGTTATAAAATTGTTTCTTGTTTCACTTGTTGCGCGCTTTTGTGCGTTTTGGGGTGGCATATTGTCGTCAACGTCAATGATGATATTCCCAGTCTGCTTTTTCATGATGATGATGATGATGATGATGATGAACGTATTATAATCATTAAAACAAAGATTATGATGCTGCTGATGTATTTAGATACATATGTATGTATGTATCTATGTATTCATTGATGATTCCATAGTTTATTTTTAAATTGTTTGATGGAAGCAAATGAGAAAATATGAGTATGCCATGCCTGCTGCTGCCCTCCCGACTCACCTCCTACGATTAAAAATATTTTTATGGGGTTGTGGTAAAATCGTAAAATGTGTGGAAAATGCGTAAAATGTTTGCTATTTTAATGTTGTGCATGCATCTCTGAGAGATGCACATCGTACATGTTCGTATTCTGATTGCTCTGATCCTGGGTGTTACTTTTTATGTATTTTATTTTGTCATTATTATACTACATGCTTGCTTTTTACTTACTTCTTCTTCTCCTCGATATTTATGAACATTGCATACATGCATACAAGCATGCATGCATGTAAAAAGAGGAGAATACAGGCATTTTTGCTTGCTGTTATTGCTATTGCAATTTCTTCAGTTCTTCAGTTTAAAATAGAACAGAAGATACAAAATGAAAAAAGCAAACAAACCAAACTAAACAGCAACTGTCTGTTATTAGGTTCTTGTGTCGCCGCTCTTTTAGTGATTCTTCTACTACTTTATATTCATCATCATCATCGTCATCGTCATCATGATCATTAAATGCTTAACCAAGCCAACCAACCCACCCTGCTTGTTTAACTCTCTGCCTGCCTACCTTCCTTCCTTGTCTGCCTACCCTAAACTTATTATTCTCTATCAATTGCTGCTTTTAAACTTCCTTGCCTGCTGCCTGCTGCCTGCCTCCCTGCCTCCCTATCTCCCTATCCATTTGTATTCTTATCTACTTACCTAGCTTCTCTACATAGTGTCTGTCTGTCTGTCTGTCTGAGTTAGTCTACAAATATCGGTTTGTGTGCATAAGTACCTTCCTCTTTCCTACCCCACCCTATATGTCACCTACATCGTCATCATCATCATCATCATCATCATCAACATCATCATCTTCTTCTCTTTTTCCTTAACTTAAATTAGAATCACAATAATGTGAACTTAGTAAATAAAACCAACCGAAAGAAAGAAGTTCATTTGATTCTTAAGAAATTCAAAGTTTTTTCTTCTTCTTCTTTTTCTCTTTCACAATTCACAATTGAATGTGTTTAGAAATTTGTAACAAATCTCTGTATAATTAGCATAGAAAAATCAATAAGAAGACTGTAAGCATTTAACAAAATGCGATACTAATCTCAGGTCAGGTCAGGGCAGGGCAGGTCACGTCAGGTTTAGTCTGGCAGCATATTTAGGCCATTAAAGGACTGTTGTAATCTAGGATGCCGTGCCTTTAGAAATAGTATTTTGTTCTTTTCGATTCGTTTCCATTTTCTCCAATGAAGTTTATTCAAACAACAAACAGCCGCTTTTTGAAATTAGGAGTACCTCCTTATTTTAACGACAGTCAAATACTAGTGTTTGATAAGTGATGTGTAAGAAATATTGGGCCCATGAATATGAAGTAAGTAAGCCTGATTTCTTCTTTTAGATTTAAGCTAATTTTATATAGAAAAAATGGTAGACTGTTTGTTCAGATAATTGCGAGTCTACTGTACTCGTCGAATTCATACTTCTTCGTCTGTGTCTTCTTCATGGCTTTTTACTTTCCTTTAGCTTCTTCGTCTTTCATTATGCGCTCGCTCTTTGCTCTTTTGCCATGCTTTGCCAATTTACTATTCATTCTTAATGTTGCTGCTGCTGCTTCTTGCTTGCTGTTGCTTAATGTTTGTTGTTGTTCTTTATTCTTATTGTTAATGATGATGATGATGATGATAATGATGACGGCGATGATGTGATGATTTTTCTTTTTTTTAATTTGCATTTTCTTTTTTTTTTTTTTTTATACATGAATTTTCTTTCCATACGAGAATTTAAAGTTTCTTCGTTATTACGTTTGTGTTCGTTTCTTCGTTCTTTGCAACTTGTCACATTTTCTATGAATGTATGAACAACATGTCTTACATACATAGACACAAGTTCATCCTTCTTCTTATGCCGGTCATCTCTTTAAGACACACATACGCATACCCATATAATCGTCTTCTCTCAATCTCTCTATGACTCGACTCCTCTTGTCTCCTAGTCTTCTAGTCTCTTTAGTTAATTTTCTCTTTTACCTTAGTTTACTTTAGCATAACATTCTTGTTGTGCTCTGTTACACTCCAACGTTCATGTTCACCCAACTAGATTTCGTTTCTTCGTCTGTCGTTCGTTCTCTATTTTTCTTGTCATTATCATCATCATCATTGTCATCATTGTCGTCCTCATCACAAAGGGGCAACTTAAGTAAATGCCTGGGGCCCAAGGATCACCAAACTGGCTTGTACCCTGATTAATTCTTAAATGTATTCACAATCTGACAAAATTATTTACTTGAGGTTCAGGCTTCCGAAAGTCTACTTTTCATTTTGCCTAAGGCCCCCAAAAGTTGAATTGCGCCACTGTTTATCGTCGTCATCATTATGTTTTTTTTTTTGTTTTGTTTAGTCTTTAGTTGACCGCTGCCGTTTTTCCCGCCTTACATCCCAAACACCCACCCAATCAAGCAAGCAAGGCAAGGCGAGGCGATCTTCGTTCGGTTGGTCGTTGGTCGGTCGATCAGTCGCATAATATGCTGAAAATAGATTTTAATTTGTATGTCTTAACTTGGTTTGTTGTAGACAAAGCGTTAAAGTTGTTTATATTGATGATGATGGTGGCAGAGGCAGCGTCCCCATCATCATCATCATCATCATCATCATCACCATCATGATCATCATTCAAGAACAGCAACAAATTATCCGGTATTCTTTTTTGCAGTGTAAATGGTTTCGATGGACAAAATGTGTGTGACACACGAATAGCAAACAATATCAGCCTCAAATTGTCGCTGCCAATCATAGGAGCACATAAATCTTTAGATTATGAATTTCATTTCCTTTTCGAAATTTATATAGCAAATATATGTACTTATATCAACTTAAAAAAAAAAAAAGAAAATTTAAAAGAATTTCTCAAATTTAAAAAAAAAACAAAAAAAAAAGAAAAAATATTTTAATCATTGAGCATGAGACATTAAACAATTAAATTGAAATTAGAAATATGGTACATAAGTATTAGAATTTAGGAATTTAGAATTAGGCCCAAGTTATTGGATTAGTTTCTTTTTAACTCTAATATGAATCTTACAAGGTTTTCTTTTCTAGTGATAATTTTCATTTGGGTTACAGGAAAAGACGAAAGTCCTGGGTGGGTGAAGAATAATCAATTAAATGAGTTTGTTTGATTACCTAAATCATCATCAACATCATTGGCCTGCTGTTCATGGGACCTCCATATAACCCGGTTCGCTGTTGCCCCTCTCTAATTTTTAATTTCAATCCAATCGATCCATCTCGATCTTAGTGTGCCTATCTATTGCTTTATCCATAAATTTTCTTCAACTTGTAATATAGTCTTAATAATCCAAGAGTCGAGTTTCCAATCTCTTTTCCTTTTTAGATTCTTGCGGTCCTCAATGTATTGTGGGTTTCTATCCGAGACTTTTTTGTATCTCTCTTTCATGACTATTAGTTATTTCGCCGATTGGGTACAATGTTTTTAAATGAAATTTTTTTAAAATATATTTGCATATCTATTACCATATTAACAAGATGCCTGTGCAATCTATTGCCAAAATAGATAAATTATAAAGTTTAATAGTCGTTTGAATCGTCGTTTGTTACATATGTATATCCCATTTCTCTTTACAAAACATTACTATTCTTTATCCCAACGTAAGGATAAGATCAGATACCCATACCCTACATATTACATATTATCACTCTCTCGCTCTTCCTACTAAGACAAAACAGTAGAATCAAACTATTGTAAATATGTAATAAACTGTATAGGGTTGGCATAGCTTACATCCATCCTACATCTACAGCAAAAGATAACAACTTAAATTATATGCCCAAACACTTCGAAATTTCGAAATTTTTCTAAACTTTTTTTTATCACATGCGGGTGAGATATGAGATATGTATGTATGTAAGTATGTGTGCATGTGTATTTTTGTAATTGTGACCTTTTTTGAGGTTTCACTCATTCATATCTGTTTAATGTAAGAGAAATGCTACGCTGTGCTATGTTGTATTGTGTATTGTGTGTTGTGTGTTGTGTGTTGTGTTTTGACAAGTCTAAGTCTCTATCCAAATATTTATTATTTCCTTGAAGAAAATACAGATATATTGTTCATACATATGTATTTAGTACATACCAATACATACTCGTACATCATTTGTAGGGTATCTAAAAACAATTTTTTATTAAATAATATCTATTTTTATACATATAATTTGTGTTGTCTGTGTCTTGTGTCTTGTATCTATATTTTGTTGTTTTTGCCACTTGTTATTATTGTTTTTTATATGGTTTTTCATACGCCCACAGTTCCACAAATACACAGATACAAAAAGTAGCTCATAAAATATATGTATGTATTTATATTTGTTCTGCTTTTCATACATCTACACATATATTTGCATGAATTTTTCGTATTTCTATATTCTATACAATTATATTATAGTAAATATATTTAAATTTTCATTTTCGAAAAATCAATTGAGTGTTTCAAATTCTTATTTACTTTGTCATTTATTTTGTTTTTTATTGTTTTTGCAAAGGATTTTTTTTTTTTTTTATTTATTTTTTTGGTTTTTGTTGTTAATTTGGTTATTTTTCCTATTAGCCGGGCTAATTTTTCATGCAAAATCGTTATATGTATGTTATTTCGAAATTGTTGACACATCATCATCATCATCATCATTATTTTCAATTGTTTTTGTTTAAGAATAATATTTTTTATTTCTTAATTTATCATTATTCATTGCTCACTCATCCATTATAAGTAATCATCTATAAATGTATTTGGGTTTTCCTTCTTAAAATTTCATGTCCCTGTGGGTGAAAAAGACAAAAAAAAAAAAAAAAAAAAAACAAATAAAAAATTACAAAATCTTTTGATCAACCTAAAAGAGACTAATAGATCTTACAATGTACGTCTATCCACCCTTTTGGGTGTGTGTTTCTCAGTTAGTATAAGGATGGGAAAGCTATACTATTGGATTCGGAGCAGACTAAAATAAAGTCTATGCTTGTTTTAAGTGTCTGTTGATACATCTAACTAAATTATTATACATACAACCGGGGGATTTGACCGGCAGAACTTTAATATACAATACATACAACTTCAGAGCAGGAGCGAATTTATGTAACCAGAAAAAAATATATGCCTGCTCATATATATTGTAACTCCAAGAAGGCGTTGATTGTCGCTTATTATCCATGGCCTTCATTCTACAAAAGTAAAGTTAAGGGAGAAAAGTCAAAACCCCTCCAAATAGATTGCTTGATCTTCAAAAATAGGTTTCTCCGAAGGTGTTTGGATGCTTCCATGCTTTCTGTCTTTTTATCATCTGTGCAAACAACTGTGACAAAAGTTCTAAGAAAATTATTTAATTATGAAGTCACTTCCTCTCTCAATGTCACTCATTTGTAGAAAATTTTATTAAAATATTTAGTGTCTTGTATCCAATTGGCGTACTAAAAAGGAATCCATTATTTTTTCCATGAAATTGATGGCTTTATTTAGCATAGTTAGAATGATCTGATTTTGGCCAAATATGGCTCCGTTTTGTATGCATCTTTCATAGAAAGAAACTGGGACATTTAATTCTCAAGGGCTTCTCCACCAGCAAAATAAATTTATTCGCCATAGACAGGAACAGGTGGTAATAACTTGTTGCTAGATCCGGACTATAGTGTGGTTGCATAAGAACCTTCCTTCCCACCAAGGTCACGGAGCTTCTGGTGAGTCACTATATATGTGTGAGTCCTAGCGTTGTCGAAATGAAACACAATTCCTCTTCGATTGACCAAAGCAGGCTGCTTCTGAGCGAATGCTTCCTTCAGACGGTTCCATTTTTTATGACCAGTCAATATTCGCTTGAGAAATGGGTCGATTTTGTTGCGAATCAGCAGAGATTCGCTGATAGATATTCGGTCCATCTGGTTTTGTTTTTATGTTAACTCATGTGGCACGTTATTCAAGTGGTTCCTAATGGGTTTTTTTTTTTCTAGCAATAACAAATACTATGCATAGGTTGATATTTATAATCAATTCATTAAATTTACAATACATTACTTAATTTAATTTAAGTTCTTAAAATATTGACCAATGTTATGGTTTTGTTATTTTCTATTGCATCTCATTAATGCATTTCCATTTAGTTTATAAAAATCACCAACTCAGTGGGGTAAATTCATTCAAAATTTGTTATATGTATTTAACTAAATAAATTATACATAACATTTTATGTGAATATGTTTATTTATATTTATCGTATATTTTCATTTTCATTTTCATTTTCATTTTGTTCTCTCATTCATTCGTCGTTTATAGTGTACTATGTACATATATTTGCTATAATATAATATACATAATATAATATAATTTTGTTCATTCATTCATTCGTTTGCTTCACTTAAAGGTCAAATCACATTTGAAGAAGTGAAAAATATCATGTAAACGAAATTCATTTTAAAAAATGTGCAATTTGTTTTTTTTTTTTTTGTGATTTAAACAAAGTTCCAAATATAGTTAGTTGCGTACTATTGTATATTCGATTTTCTTGGGGTTCATTTCACTTGGATTCAATTGTGTTTCACAGCCAGTTTGTCAATGAGTGACCATTCATCCATCCATCCATCCATCCATCCATGCATGCATGCAGGTGTCTATTGCAGGCACATGTCTCATTCATTCATTCATTCAATTTGCTAATGTCTCTTTTTGGTTCATTCATTCATTTTATTATTATTATTATTATTATTATTATAGGTATTTTTGTAAGTATTATTTATTATTCATATCGGTTACTCATTTGATTTGGCACCTTGGAGTGCAGTTTTTAACTCATCATCTATTCATCGTGCTAACTTTTAGTTTCTTATTGGAATTCCATACCGAGGTTATTCTATTCTATTCGTTTTGTTTCGATTCTATATTATATATTTTTATCGTCTTTTGTACTGTACCCCAACATGGTCTGATAAGATACGCCTGATATGATTTTTAAATAACTAAAACTTAATATGCTGGCTTAAGCTACATATTTTTAGATATGTACTTAAACGAGGGGCCCTCAAGATGTTTTAGAGGTACCAAATTATATAAATTAATAGTACCATGTCCATGTCTTGCATTATTTTACAATAATCAATATCAATGAGTGCTCGGATGGATTCAGAATGGTAAAATTGATAAAATTCTTCTTCTAATTATTTTAGACTATGTATTTACGTATGTCACCGACCTTCGTTTTTTCAGGTTTGAAAACAGGCTATAATTGCAGAGGGCCAGTTATGGAGAATATGATGGATGGGGAAGCTTAATTTATGGATATTTTCCATGGTGACTACACCCGTAATATTGTCATAGTAAAAAAGCACTTTTCTTCTTCAGCAAATGCGGTCGTTTTTGCTTCAAATCATAGTTGAAACTGTGCTCTGAATAATATTCGTCGGTGATTGTTTTACATTTTAAATGTATTCGATGTGAATGACACCTTAACCTTTCATAAAACTGTCGCCATAGCTTGTTGGCCGACAGACCCATACCTTGGCTTTCTTTGAGGCTTTTTCACCCGGAGAAGTCCACTGCTTTGACTTTTCCTTGGTCTCTGGTGTATTGTTCTGATGGATATCTTTTTCATGTCCAAATATTCCTGTTTCGCTCAGTTCATATCCCTACGCACTTTCAATTTTCAATCGTCCAATATCATTCCATAGAGTGACCAACTTTTTTTCGCCAAACGTTTTTTTTTTCACCATTTTTTCCTTTCACAAAAGTTTATTGCTTTAATTGCCAACAAAAATGAAACCTTGTGGTCAATATTATTGAGACTTCAACAGAAGATTAGTAATGAACTAAATTTAAAAAGCAAGAAAAAAAAAAAATTAACGATGCTACAAGTGTCATCTCTCGGATTTCCTAAGGACTTATTGATTGGCCCTCGTATATGTAAAGATACTTATGTAACACCCATCTTCCCCCTGTTTTTGCTGTTGTTATTATTTGTTTCACTTGGTTGGTTGGTTGGTTGGTTGCTTGGTTAGTTGATTATTTACGTATGTAGGTATGTACAATACATACCCCAGACACCATGCCTAAGCTAATACTAAGTCATCTATATTATTTTTGTTGTCACATACTCAACTTGTCTACGATATTAAATTTCATTTCAATTGTTGATTTTATGATGTAATTTTATTTGGTTTATGTCTATATTTCATTTCTATTACTATTCTCTACCTTCAAATATATTAGTTACATTAAGTTTTATATATATTTTCTTTATATAAAGTTTCAAGGGCATACAAATAGTCTTGTCTTTATTTTACAAACAGAAAATCAATCTTAGTCTCTTTTCAAACATCAACTTTTCAAATCATCACCTGAAGTCGAAGTCATCGTGTTGAAGTATGTTTCTATGAAAGTATAAAATCATTTAAAAATTAACCCCACATTGTATGATGTATGATGTGTGGGAGGTACCCTCCTAGTGGTCCGATTTGGCTGATTCCAACAAATGTTAAAAACTTATAGTGTCTAAATTTCCGTTTAATAGTGAAAACAACAAAAAAGTTTTTCTAATAAGAACTTGAGTTTTAATGGAGGTTTGTGTGGAAGGTACCTACCCTAGTAGTCCGATCAAACTGAAACGTCGACACAATAAGTTTCTAATCTACTTCCACCAACCAAGCAAATTTTAAGATAGTGGGGTTACTGGATCATATTTTTTGTTTTGTTCTCTTGTTTGTTGATCAAGAATTTCAGTTGCTTTTCAAATTTTGGTCGAAAAACCCAGTTTTAATGTCAATACAAATTCTCTGGCATATTTTCTATTACTTAGTTTCTGAAAATGGGTCCTGGGAATAATATTTTAGCATTCTAAGCTAAAGTTTTTTTTTTCATATTGGATTTTCGAAATGAGGCCTGGACTTTGGACTGATTGAAATGGTGACGTCAACCCTATATTTTAGTTGCAGTAACCCCAATTCACTTTTATCCGTCATTATATATGCGCCTCCAAATGGAGAGTCGTCTAATCATAATGCTTTGCTATGTCGATTCTATAATTAAATATTATCTCTTAACTGATTGAAAGTGGTTAATAAGGGTACGTATGTACATTTATAAGACCAAGTAATGTGTTTCCAATCATCTGAATTTCCAGATTAGCCAGGTTAAAGGAATTAAAAACACCATGCTCAAACGACTCTTAAATTAGAAGCGTATATATTGTATTTATGTACAATAGATCAATTATGAAAGCATTTCTATAGAGGGAATGTCAAAGCCAAGATGATTCGCTTGCTCAATGCAAAAAACCAAAAATGTTTCAATATTTCAAAGGATGTCCGGGATGACAGAAGTGCCAAATTTTTTCAAGGATATACTACAGTTGTGTTCACAAAATGAGTGGTGCAGCATATCGAAATTGTAAAAACTCTTTTTCTGGCATATTCTGTCTTGCAGTTCGTAGGAGGAGGAGGAGGAGGAACAGAAAAATCCTAAATATCACTAAATGTGTTTATGAACTAGTCCCATAATTTTCTTTTTTAAGCGGGAAAACAGGAAAACATTGCTCAATTAAGACTAGAAATTTAATAGTTAGGCAGACTGGGGGATCAAAGAAAGTCCTACTAAAAAAAAAAAATTTAGTTGAATGCATTGCCCCAATGAATATTTGGCAAGCGCAATGCAACAGAAGTCATCAAAATTATTGAAAATTTTCTAATTTTGTTCGTCAGTGATATGAAAATTCGTAGTCGTTTTATAGAAAATAATCAGATTGAAGCTTGCAGAATATCATATGAATTCGCATGTAGAAAAATGGCGCAACCTATTTTGGACAAATAAGGTGGAACAGGCTCCAAGTAGTGTAACCATACTAGTATAAGAAATGGCAGCTCAGTTCCCGGATTTTAATCCGATTGAAAACTTGTAGGGGGTCATTAAATGAATGGTGGCAGCAGCACGCATGCAGATTTGAAAGCGGGAATTTGATCCAAATTCTTGCGAATCGTTTCTAAGAGCCTTGTTGACTTGACTTCATGCCAAGTCGATGCAAAGCAGCAATAGATTAAAACGGATTTACAAACTGGTATTAGATCCACTAATTCTATGTATATAAAATGACTTGGGATATGTGATTTTTTTTCAGGGTAAATTTCTTATGAAAACAAGCCCAGTTTCCCTGGGCAAAAGAGTTACATGATCATTAGAAGATCGAATTTTATTATTTAGTTATACTTATTATTAGCAGAAGATACAAACTAAGTAAAATTTACTTTTAAAAACTATAAAAAAAAAGTGAAACGCTCTAATCTTGACTTGCTGCTCGTATTTTTGTTTGAATTATTTCGCTTTAGCATTTGATGCAGCTGAACTAATTCCCATAATTTTGTATGTACTCTATATATAGATAGTGTGTCTGTGTGTTGTGTGTGCATAAATGTATATAGAGATATACATACATAAAAAGGTGCTGGTGGTGGTAACGACGACCTTGGGCAGTAAAATATAATTTACATTTTTTTTTTTTAATTAAATTTAAAATGTTATGAACTTGACATGGTTTCAGATAACTTAAATCAAAATTAGAACATTTGTTTTGAATAGAAAAAACCAAAAAAAAATATTGAAATATTCTATATTTTTATTTTGTTGTTGTTGCATTCTTAAAATTGTTGTTAAGTTTTGTTGCTGTTGCTGTTGTTCTTTCTTATTGTATTTCATGATAATCGCAATTAAGTCGTTCGTTATCCACTTAATTTCCGTTCTTGTTTTCTATTTTATTTTTTGTATTGTTTTTGTTTTTTTTTTTTTTTTGCATAAAATGAATTAAATGCTACTTAGGCTTTGAACTTTGACACCCCTTGACATCACATCGCATTGCGTCCACCCACAATTTCTCTAATAAAGCGCCTTGCTAAATTGCTTTTTAGTTTTTTGCCTTGTTGTTTCTGTTTCTCCTTGAAATGCACAAAATCAGCGGGGTTCTTAAACTTTACAATATGTATATAACAGATAACATATTTCTCGAGACTATAGCGAGTTCAATCAATATAGAGGTAGATCTTTATATGAAGGATGGTAGTTTATTGTTTTATAGTTTTTTTTTTTTTTATATTTAACATAATTCTTATTGCACACTGTTAAATCCAGGACATAAGACCTTTTCAATCTCATGAAAGTCTCGCTGTTGTCAAGTAAATTAATAGCTAACTTATTGCCATGACTATGTAACCTATCTATGTATTTCTTGGTGTTTTTTTTCAAACGAACATATTTTTTAAGTTTGAAATAATTTTTTTTAAAAAGATGTGTGGAAATAATAAACATTTTAGAATCCAGTCACTTTAGCTCGATGTGGCTACCTTTTGCCTCGACTATGGCTTTTAAACGGTTAAAAAATGAGTTGTATGCTGCACGAATATGATCTTGCGGTATTGTGGCCCATTCCCGGTACAATGGCAATTTCTTCAGCGCATCCATACTGGCATATTTTTTAGTCCTCACGTTGATCTCCAAAATGGCCAGATGGAATAGTCCATCTAGCGAATTCGAAAGCCATGTATGTATGGATGTAATGAAGTATGGAACATGGTTTATTAACCATTATTGGTCCACACGAGTTTTATGAGACGATGTCGAGTCTTGTTGGAACGTTCATGGCAATATCGCGTTGGTGTGAAATTGGTAGCACTTTAATCGTCTAACCCTGTGCATCAAGTGCCTCTGAATTTCTCTTTAGCTGCGAGCCGTAGGTCCAGAATGACTTAATAATTCTGTTATAAAGGAGGACTTTAGTGGAGAGCACGAATTGATAAGCGATTGAAAGTTTTTGGCTTTTAGTTTCACTTGAGTTTTCTTGGCTTCAAGTTGTTTACGCCAAGTAAGTTGTTGTGTTGTCTGTCAAGATGAACCAACAAGTTATACAACCTCATCTACTTGTGGGATCGCAATATTGTTTCTATTTCCTGATAAGTCCATTAGCAATTTTTGGGCGTGAATTGTTGTTTCACTTAAAATCTGTTTTGTTTTTCAATATTCTACAATGAACTTTCGTTTAAAGCATTAAGAATCTTATTGGCAAAAAAAAAAATGTCAAAATTATTTCATGAAAATTGTTTGTTATTTAAGAACCGCTGCACTGCGCTCCACTACACTCATTTATAACTAATTTTCCGCACGCTTTTGTTAAACAATAAAAACGGATAATTTAGTATGATTATTATTATTTTTATTTTTATTATTGTTATTTACATATAATTGTATGTAGTTGCAGCAGCAGAAAAGCAGCAGAAGTAGCAGCAGCACTGCAATCTTATTGTTGTTGTTGTTAAGTTTTATCGTCTTTTGCTTATTCACGCCACAGATGCCCCGTGCCCCATGTCCGCTGCATGTCCCCCGCCACCGGAAGTACTCTAATAATAAGGTACTTATGTAAGTAAAGTAATAGCAGCTAAAGAGAATAATAATAGGGTGGTAGAGAAAGAGAGAGAGAGAGAGAGAGAGAGTAAAGAAAGAAAATTAACTTTGGCGCGTATATTAATAGTCACGCTATATCAAATAGAGTTTTATAAACGACTCTCAGAGAGAGAGAGAGAGAGAGAGTGAGTGTGTGTGTTTGTGAGAAATGACAGAAAAGGGTTATAGAATTAGAACATGTTTAGAATGGGTAGGCAAGACGGAGGAATCCATGACAAGTGTGCACCATTAACCCATTAGCCTTAATGACATTTAGCTTAATACATTAAATACATGACTTGGTTGGTTGGTTGTTTGTTTTGTTTGGTTAGTGAGTATACTGACTAATTTTCCTTCCTTTTCATCTTACGTATTCACTTTTATCGCCATCGTATTTATCTTCTCTATGTCATCGACCGAGAGAGTCAACCATCATCCGTCATCATAAACATCATCATCATCATCATCAATATGACGGCGGTACTCATAATAAACTTAAAATATCGAAGAAAGAAATATGTATAAATAAAATATATAAATAATGAGTAACCAACCATATTTCCAGTTGGAATTAAAAGCTTTCAAAATTCATTCACCTCTATAAAACAAAAACAAAAAAAAAAAAAAAAAAAACAGAAGAAGATCATTTGAGCTTAGAATATACATTCAAGTGTTGCCAGATTTCTGTTGTAATGTTTCGTGGCATGAATTCATAAAATCCTAATCTATTCCCTTTCTTTAGCCTGTATGGATATAAAATTCACCTCTCCTCTTTTAAATCATACATTAAGAACTTGTTCTTATTTAAACTCAATTCAAGTTCTCTAATGAATGATTTTTTTTTTGTTCCATAAATTTGATTGAATTCAAAATAAATTATTATTTACTTTAAATTGTTTAATCGTTTTAATTTTAAATAAATCTAAAACTAATGTGATCTTTTGAGTGTTTTTGAAATCTTGAGATGCAATATAAATCTCATTTGAAATCTGGCAACATTGTGAGTCAGTCTATCTATCATCCTTAACTTAATATATATATTTTTTTTGCTTTCGCGCCATTTCTTGTTTAACAAGTTCAATTTGATCAATCGCAAATCGGGGTCTCGGGCGGTGGTATAAGTAGCTGCTTGAGCTGCTTTGCCTCTAGTCAAAAGGTTAATTGTACACATTAAACTTTGACTGTGAGAAGAAGATCAACCAACAATAACACAAAAAAAAAAAAAAAAAGTATCTGCCCAAACTCATGCCTTAGTTAAGTTATGTGGTACATACATATTATAGGCCTGTACTTTCATCTTTCTTCGTTAAATCGATCAATATAACTCACTCATGCTTAAACTCTTTAATGCTTGATATCATCAAGTTCAATGAAAAAGTTGGTTTATCTCTTTATAATCAATCGAAATTTATTGTATTGTAGAATAATCAGATAATCAAACTTCTTCTCTCAGTCTTATTTCACTTATTTGAATCTAATTGTCTTCTACATTTTTTGTTGTTTAGATAAAACTAATTATATTTGTGTCTGTGTGTGTGTGTGTGTGTGTGTGTGTGTGTGTGTGTATGTTATGTAAGCATGTACTTAAATAATAAACATATCTAGGAAACTACAATATGAAGCACGTGCGGTTTGTAACGAGACGCGCCCTTTCAATTGATCCCATTTGATTTGATCTGAACAATCCAATGATCCAACGATCGATAGGTTGATCTGATCGCTTGATCGTGCAACATTTTACTTACTTTGCGCGCTCACCTTTTGATGAATTCATTAACACTAGTGTGCTAATCAATTGAACTCGTTTTTCCTTTTCGATGATATTGCCTTGTTATTGTTGTGGTTTCGCTTTTGTATTGTTTATAGTTCCAAGCTGTTGTTATTTTTATCTTTATCTTTATCTCAGGGGTGTTGACGCTTTTCATTTTTAACAACTTGTTGCCTTTTGTATTATTTGTATAGTTAGATGCTTTTACGTTTGTTTGTAAAATATCAATGACAAATGTGCATTGTGCCCTATATTTTTTGAATAGAAGGACATATAAATATTTCTATGTATGTTCATATATTTTCAGTTCCACTTCTGAATTTTGTTAAGATCATAAGTTTTATTTTGGAACCACCCATATAATGATCGATCAGCATTGTGTTGATGAACTATAATCTATCTATCTAATATATTCCATACAAAGCCAAATTTTTATGTTTTTTGTATTATCAAACTGAAATTCAGACACTATAAGTAAGTGCCCTAGGATTACTAGGTTCGGTACCTCCCATACAAACCCAGATTCAAATTCATGTTGTTGATAGAAAAATTTCTTTGTTTTTTGTATTATCAAGTTGAAATTCAGACACTATAAGTGCTGATCTATTTTTACCAACCATGTATTTTTCAAGATCCTAGGACTTCTGGGTCGCAGAGCTCCCATACAAACCTCGATTCAAATTCATGTTCTTGTTAGAAAAACTTTTTTGTTTTTTGTATTATCAAAATGAAATTCAGAAACTATAAGTGCATGACCATGTAAATTTTAAGAGTCTAGGGCTACTGAATCTTATAGCTCCCATACTAACCCCAAGCAAAGCTCGGTCGCGTCTTACTTTCTTATAATACAATAAATTTATTGATTCACTTATCAATTTCTAATTAAAATTTATCAATTATTGTTAGTGAAGCATTCGAAATCCATCCGAAATTATATAAGTTATAAGTTTATTTTTGATTGAATGTGATAATAATGGAACCTTAACTGGCCAATATTTCTTATAGATTGTGAGTTGTATTCTGTCCCAGTTTTTTACCCTAAAAAAAATATATATATAGAAACTTCCGATATAAAATGATTGCTTTAAGGGTTTTGCATAAAAATTATGTCACATTTTTAAACTTTTAGAGAGTTAATCTGTGGAGTAAGATTGATGGAATTAGGCCGTTAAGTTTTAAAAACTTAAGTTGTCAGTAAATAATCTTATTGACCCAATCGATGAGAGATTTATGTTTAAAAGGACATTTAATCCTAACCTGTTCTAAAGTAAAGTTGCTCTAACTTGTATAATTTAAAAGCAGCTAACAAGTGTTTCTAAGCAATTGGAACAAACTTTAGACGTTTCATGTCTAGACCTACCAAAAAACTCGCATGGCATAAGCCAACTGATATGCCAAAAACCGTAGGAACTTCTGTAATAGCGATGCAACGTTTCTCCATAACAATTTTCTTCACTGCTTCAACGTGTTAATCATCGATTGCTGAAGTGCTGAAACGTCCAGGGCGGGCATCGTCATTAACATTTATTTTTTTTTCTTCCTTCGGAGAATAGCTTGTTCCACACATCTCGTAATTAAGTTGCTTAAAATATTGTATTGGAAATAAAAATCTGTTTACAAATGATTTACTGGCAAGCATGGTGAAGGCAATTTGATGGTTTTTGTAAAGTGCTGGAAATTTAGTGTTCGTTAAGAGAAATATGGAGTCTAAAAAACTGCAATCATGGGTCGATAAATTAAAGCTTGCTGGGAGTTAGATGTACTAACTTTTGCATTGCAGCCTCTGAGAGAAAAATCCAAATGGGTCGTCGTCTCGCGAGATATTATCGCTATTGCAAATATAAGCCATACCCGAAATTTCATTTCTGTCGCGGTGTGCCAATTCCAAAATTTCCTATTTTTGACTTGGGTGGCCACGTTTGTAGACATGTAGCTGTGCGTTCATTTAGTTTCAAATGAAGATGACCAGTTGAGCAGCGAAGCATTGGAAGCTGCTCGCCACAAGTACTTGGTAAAGTACTGCGGCAAGGATCAATTCCATATCCATATGCGTTTGCATTAATTTCATATTATTTGCATTAACAAGATGTTATCGTGTGCCAGAGCTAATTGGTTTCGAAATGGAATGCTTGGACAGCCAATTATAGTTGTTCGTTCAAGCAATCCTTACAAGGCTCAGGCTATTGAAGCTCTCCTTTGTGCCATGTTCAAGTGCCTCCTGGTCATCAAAAGATTACGTTTCCAAGAAATGGGGCTTCACAACATACGATCGTGAGCGTTGTCAAATTCAATTTAACAAAGATTATGAACCAAAACATACCTCTCCCATTCCAAAGGAACAAGTTGTTAATGTCCCACGATAGTTGCACACATCACCTGAAAACCTGGACTTAAAAGTAATTGAGCATGCTTTGGGTGTTACTGCATAGCGTAGGCATGCCATTACTACTAGTAAAGTACAATCCTAAAAGAGATGCGTACAAAAAACCCGGACTAAGATCGAAAATGTAATTGCGTCAAGGTCCAGAAGCTTGCGGGCACCAGTAGATGCTCTTGGCCAACCAGTTATTTGTTTCGATTACATGGAAAACAGAATCATTAGTTTTGGACTTGCCAGGATTCACTGGTTCTTTGGAAAATTAGTTAGGAATCCCTTTTCTAAGAACGTCTACATAGGAAATCATATTATTGTAATATTTGGAATACTTTGATTCTTTGTCTGTCATATATCATCTTAAGTACAATAATATGAAATGATCTACGATATTTTCTATGTGTTTAGTCTAGTGATTTCTTCTAGGTTTTTTTTTTTGGTTTTATGCAAAATTTTATTTCAATTTCCACTTTTTCTTTGTTTTTCTTTTTCTTTTTATTTTCATTTCAGTTACATAAAGCATCCTCAACAAAGGTAAGCCCAAGTCCGCTTATGCTATCAATGTCTAACTGAACTGAACTGATCTAATCTAATCTAATCTGTAATTCTATTATAAATGTGTGTTATTGTTAGTGTGTTTATGTGTGTCCTTTGTATCTCTGTCTTGCAAATTTTTTTATTTTTTTGTGTTTTGTTGTTGTTATTGTACTTACATATACATAAATGGACATGCATTGGTTTGTCTTCATTTAATGTTTTTCGTTTGCTCAAAATGGCGTCAATTGTCAATTGTAATCGTAATCGAATTTGTTTTTATTGAATTTAGTACTGATGATTTCTTATTTGTTGTATTTCTATGCCAGGTTAATGGTGATGATAGTTGGTACTATGAGGATATAACATTAGAACGTGGTAATTCTGGTCTGGGCTTCTCCATTGCTGGCGGCGTAGACAATCCACATATTGGCACTGATACATCAATTTATATAACGAAACTAATACCAGGCGGCGCAGCTGCTGCCGATGGACGCCTTAGTATCAATGATATTATTGTATCGGTCAATGATGTATCTGTAGTTGATGTACCGCATGCAGCCGCTGTTGATGCACTCAAGAAAGCGGGCAATGTTGTGAAATTGCATGTGAAACGGAAACGTGGCGGCACCAGTGGTGGTGGAGGTGTTAGCCAGGTTACCAGTACGGATGGCATAAGTGCGGCGGCTGCTACAACAAATGCTAGAGAAAATTCTGTACCGCCATTATCTTCATCATCTGGTGGAGGGCAAAATGTTATTGAAATTGATTTGGTTAAAGGCAACAAGGGTTTAGGTTTCTCAATTGCTGGCGGCATTGGTAATCAACATATACCAGGCGATAATGGCATCTATGTAACGAAATTAATGGATGGCGGTGCTGCAGCAGTCGATGGACAACTATCAATTGGCGATAAACTAATTGCGGTTCGCGCAAATGGCGTAAGTTGTTCGATAGATATGCAAAAGTTTAATAATAACAGTAATAAATATATGTTTTTTGTTTTTTTTTGGTTAATTCCAGAGCGAAAAGAATTTAGAGAATGTAACGCACGAATTGGCTGTGGCCACACTTAAATCAATAACAGATAAAGTATCACTGATTGTTGGCAAAACGCAGCATTTAACTAGCTCATCTTCACAATTGCAACAGCAACTTGCAACATCACCACTGTCCTCGTCGCAACAACATCAGCAGCAGCAGACACAGCAGCAGCAGCAACAAATAAATTCTCAATCAACAGGTGCGCTTAACAATATTGGACAGAATGTTGTTGATTATGCTCATTCTTCACCATCTCCATCATCCTTAGTAGTTACAACCAATATCAATTCAACCACAACCAATTCTATCACAACAGCAGCAACAATAAGCAACAACACAATCATCACTACCACCACCAATACCACAAATACCAATATCACAACAACAACAGCAGATAATACAACAATAAATAACAAAAATAATATCAATAATGTTGTTGTTAATGCTATTAATAACATTAGCAGCAATTGTAGCAGCAGCCAAAATATCATCAACACCATCAATAACAACAGCAGCAGCCTTAATAGCATTAGTAATAATAATATTAATAATAATAATAGTAATATTATTATTAATAGTAGCAGCAACAACAACAATATTAATAATAGCAATCATTCAACAACAACAACAACAATAGCCACAACGACACCACTACAACAACATCATAATGTCAATATACAAAGCTATGCCGTTGCTGGTGTTGCCTCAACATCCAGATCCCAATCACCTTTGCTCCGTAAGCAAATAATGCAAATAATGCCTATTAGAATCATTTCAAAGCTGCTATCCTCATTATCTCTATCTATCTATCTATCTATATATCTATCTATCTATATATCTATCTGTCTGTCTATCCATTCAATTTTGTGTCTCTTCCTCCGTCTGTGTCTGTATAAACCAAGCCAAACCCTTTAATCTCCTACATCATAATTACAATCAATCATCAATCAATTATTGCATAACTACATCTACATAATAAGTCTAAAATATTTGGCTTCATTTCAATTTCAATTTCAATTTTTAATCATATCTGATATATGTATGTATTTATGTACATATGTATGTACAATATGTATCTATGTAAACTTCATTCATGTGCGCTTTCGTGCAACATTTTCAATCTCTCTTATTCATTCAATCCATACAAAATATCAAATGATGAACGCGATACTTATAAATATTGTTATTATTGATATGATATATGTATCTACATATACATTTATTTATTTTTATATACATTTGTCTAACAAACAACAAAATATGAGACAAATTATGATTTGTTCTTAAGCAAATTTTGAATTTAAAAAGAAAAACAAAAAATGCATGTTTGTTTTCGTTTGTTTCTTGTTTTCTTGATTAAGTTATGCTTACTTACGTTTCTCTCTTAAACTGAGATGATGAGATACTGAAATGATACACATGATAATGAGATACTCCATATGCATCTCTAAGATACTCTACATGTATCTGAGACGCTCTATATGTATCTGAGATACTCTATATGTGTACTGAGATGATCTATATGTATCTGATATATTCTACATGTGTTTTCAGATACTCTATTTGCATCTGAGATACTCTGTATGTCTTTCAAAGATACTCTATATGTATCTGAGATGCTCTATATGTATTTGTTATATTCTACATGTGTTTTAAGATACTCTATTTGCTTCTGAGATACTCTGTATGTCTTTCAAAGATACTCTATATGTATCTGAGATGATCTATATGTATCTGATATATTCTACATGTGTTTTCAGATACTCTATTTGCATCTGAGATACTCTGTATGTCTTTCAAAGATACTCTATATGTATCTGAGATGCTCTATATGTATTTGTTATATTCTACATGTGTTTTCAGATACTCTATTTGCTTCTGAGATACTCTGTATGTCCTTCAAAGATACTCTATATGTATCTGAGATATTCTGTATATCTCTAAAGATACTCTACATGTATCTCAGATACTCTATATGCATCTCTAAGATACCCTATATGTCCATATGTGTGTATCTCTGTATCTAGATATATATTTGTTTTTGTTTCCTAACTTTCTCTTCTGCTCTTATTATGAAGTGAGTTAAATTTGCAATAATGCTGCCGCTTGCACATTGTTTGTTTGCTGCTACAAATTTGAACTTAATTTTGTTCGTTTCGATTCGAATTTCGATTTTACTTTAAATATTTTGCACGACGTCGTTTGCCATTTGTTTTTCCGATTTCTGGTTACCTATGTATATATTTTCTCTGTTTTTCAGTTCTATTTTCACTTTGTTATTTACTTACTATATTCTTCTTCAAAGTCCTTCCACCCATTTATTTCTTTATTTACTTTTATTTTTAATTTTCTTTTCTTTTTTTTTTTTTTTTATTTTGATCTATTCAATCCAATTTTCTATATTTAATATACTACAACTTAAAACCTCCTCTCTCGACCCCCTTTTCTTATAAACAAACATACATTCCTTTCTCTTACATGTTCGAACGTTACCTTCAATCTATCTCTACGTTCGCGTTCTTAATAATGTTACGTTACGTTTCGTTACGTTATTATAAAAACAAATAATGAAAAAATTGAAAAAAAAAAAAAAAAATATGCAATGTTTTTTGTGTATAAACAAAAAAAAACAAAAACAAAAAAAAAATACAAACAAACAATAAAAAAAATTGATTAAAATGAAATCAAACAAAAACAATCTATATACTACTACGATTTATATAGAACCGGCGTCTAGATATGCCTCAACGAACGTTTTAGCCGCCGTGCCACCGGGCACACCACGCGCTGTCAGCACAGAGGATATCACCCGGTGAGTAATCAATATCAATATCAATATCATTAAACAAGAAACAATTATGATACACATTCTCATAAAGAGGAGTCCCCCAGAGTTTGTGAACTTAAACTTAAACAATCTTCAGACACATACAAACACATAAGGAAACAAAGCAAGAAATGTGTATATATATATATATATTGTGTGTGTGTGTGTGTGTGTGTGTGTGATATAATCAAATCAAAAGTAGCAGCATATCTTATCTAATAAAAAATAGTAAAAACAAAATCTTAGACACAGACCTCGATCCAGACTCATTCATAGTACACCAATTGTTGCAGATGCTAATGCAGAAGAAGCAAGCAAGTTATAGAAAAGATTAGTAAGCAAGTATCATGATTATTTTTTTGTCATATATTTTTTTTTATCTTATACTAATGCGAGATTGTTCATATTGGTTTGAATGAGACATTAATACCCTCTACGTACGTGTAGATCCAAAAAAATTCCATTAATAATATTAATTTGTATATAACAAGACACAAGTATTAGCCGCATGAATATGAAATGTTATCATATTAATTTACTTTCTATCTCCGAAATTGAAGGCATTGTGTTGGCTGACAATTCTGGCTAAGAGTACAATTCGCATAAATATGAAATTTTCAATAAATTTGATTGATTGTTGTATGTACTTTGTATCTCTGATATTGAGTGACTTTAGTTGGTTGCAAATATATAAAATTTTACAATGATTGGTTTGGTGATGATTGACATCTTCAATATTCAATATTAAGGGATAATAATCAATATTTTTGATTGGAATTTGCAATATACATATGAAATAGAGAATTTTACAATAATATCTCCAATTCAGTTGATTTAAAAATGCTTTATTTGCATAATGATTAATTAGATTTCCAAAATTACTCTATTCTCCATTCCAGTAATTTTATAATCTACAATAATATTGAGAGACTTGAGTTTTGGTTGACTGCCTGCCCTACCATATTTTTAAACTAAGCGAATCTACTAGTTCATCATATTTAACTAAAATAGTGCTTGACCTTATCAAATCCTATGAATATTGTATAGTGTATTACATATAATGATATGTAAATATTGCAGATGAAATTTATATTTTAAAGAAAGTACAGATTTTAGTACACAATCAACTCTCATTCACTGCATATCGAAATTATAAGAATTGCCCATTTCAAAGTTATCTCCATTTCATTTTCATTCTGATTTGTGTTTATTATTTAATAAATAAGAGTTGAGTCTTTGGATTTATGACGAATAAATAGTCATTGAATGAATAAAATACTTAAAATAAATATAAATAAATAAAAGAAAAGAAAATAAATAAACAAATCGAAAGGAAATAAATCAAATTATTTTCGTCCGACTACTAATTACTTCATTAGAAATTGTATTATTATTATTATGAGGCTATTTTTTTTTCTATAGCAGCCGCCGATTAGTCATATTACCTGCTTAAGTATAATATTACAATATAAACATAAATGAGAGTGCAAGCGAATCTGCTCCGGTCTGGCCTGGTCTTCTGATTGTCGTCACCTTCATCGTGTCGTGTGACATTTCATGTTTTATGTTATTAATATATTCTTAGTCATCAATAGTCGTCATTTGGAATCGAACATTAGGGTTTCGATGACCTTAATAATAGTATAGGAGCAGCAGCCGCAATGAGTTACCTGTTGATGTTATTGCTATTGCATATGAACAATCGGTTAAGAAGAATACAGCAGCACCAGCAGCGACATAGTAAAAATATTCAATTTGCAGAAGGAGAAGATATTGAAGTATCCAATCAGGATCAGGCTTCACAAAAAAATAGTGTGATTATGTGTGTATCATTTTAATTTAAAATATTTGCGATATTTGTGTTCTCTTGCTTTGTTTCCAAAAAAATAAAAATAAAATCCAAACAAAATGGATCATATAAAATCCTTTATGTGTAACGTGTCTTGTGTCTCTACTACTACTACTACTACTACTACTACTACGACTACGACTACTACTACTACTACTACTACTACTACTACTGTACCCACAACTACCTTAGTCTATTGCGTGCCATTTCGATGTGTACGCTTAGCGTCATGGATGCAGTCAAAGCAGTCAATGCAGTAAAAAGCAAAATGATACGAAAATTAAATTTCCACAGAGAACCGCGTACCATTACCATACAGAAGGGGCCACAAGGTTTGGGCTTTAATATTGTCGGCGGCGAGGATGGCCAGGGTATCTATGTGTCGTTCATATTGGCCGGAGGACCAGCAGACTTGGGTGGCGAACTAAAACGTGGTGATCAATTGCTTAGTGTGAATAGCGTTAATCTTACGAATGCCACACACGAAGAAGCAGCACAAGCGCTCAAGGTAAGTACATTTAAATTTGTTGTAATTAATATATTATTAATATATTTCTCTCTCTCTCTCTCTCTCTGTGTGTGTGTGTTAGACATCCGGAGGTATTGTTACATTGGTTGCCCAATATCGTCCTGAAGATTATAATCGTTTTGAGGCACGCATACAGGAGCTCAAACAACAGGCTGCTCTTAGCGCCGGTGGCTCTGGAACGCTATTACGCACAACACAGAAACGATCCTTATATGTTCGAGCATTGTTTGATTACGATCCAAATCGTGATGATGGCTTGCCATCACGTGGTTTGCCTTTTAAACATGGCGATATCTTGCATGTGACAAATGCATCTGATGATGAATGGTGGCAGGCACGTCGCGTCCTGGGCGATAATGAAGATGAACAGATCGGTATTGTGCCATCGAAACGCCGTTGGGAGCGTAAAATGCGTGCACGCGATCGTAGCGTCAAGTTCCAGGGTCATGCTGCTGCTAATAGTAATATGGATAAGGTAGTAGTTCTCCACCTCGAATGATCACACTTGTTGTTTGTTGCAAGAGCATTTGTTATTATGTTTTCTCTGTGTTTTTGTATTAAAATTATGATTTTCTCTTTGAAATTTAGCAATCAACGCTCGATCGGAAAAAGAAAAACTTTACATTTTCGCGGAAATTTCCATTTATGAAGAGTCGCGATGAGAAAAATGAAGATGGCAGTGATCAAGAGCGTAAGTAGTAAGATAATTAAACAAATACAAAAAAAAAAAAAAAAACCAAAATTCAATCAATTATATAAACGAAAAAAGAAAAAAAAAACCTCTCAATGAAATAAAATCAAACAACCAACAACAAACAACTATGTATTGGGTTGGGTGGGTTTATTTACGAATTCTATTATTAAACGAATTTAAATTAAACAACAACATAAATAACAATTACAAAACATCAACATAAACTAATTTCAAATTCTAAATTCTCTGAAAATAATTTAACAAAAATGAAATTATTTAAATGAAATCTCTAAATAAGCTTAACGCACGCTTTGCTTTGCTGCCGTGTCGCGTTTTATTCCTTCTGTCCTTCCTTCTATCATTCGCTCGTTCGTTCGTTCGTTCGTTCATTGTTTCTTTCAATCCTTTAAAAAATATTCACACACATGTTTATCTATGATTTAAGACCCTGATTTTTGCAAACTCTAGTCCGTGGTGGCGGGCGGGAATCCTTCGTTTTTTTTTTTTAAACATTTCTTACATCCTTTCAGTTGGTTGAAGAGAAATCCTCACCTCACCGAACTCACCCATAAATCTACAATTTCTTTCCAACAGAATTCATTGTAAAATACAAACAAAACAAAAAAAATAATAGATCCGACAATTTTTGTTGAGAAAATGTGACTCTCTCGAATATCAATATAGTAATTTCTTAATTATTCACTCATAAATTGTATGAAACCGGGTTACATCATAACTCATCATAAATCAAAGAAATTTTGATATACCTAAATGTTGCCATATGAATTGTTTTTCTTACTTTTAGCCACTTTATTTACAATGCTGAACAATTTTCTAGAAAACGTAAAAGCAAGCAAATTTATTTCAATCTTCCAAAGTCATTCATCCTCATTGCTCCAATGAATAATATTAATCCATTTTTTCAAATCTTCCAACTTAGCCCAATGGCCGTGATTCCGATTTCTGTTGACCATAATCCAATTTCGAAAGAATCATAAAGTAGTGTTAAAGTCTTGGGTTTCTCTCTAATGTGGCCTAACACAAGTTTCCTTGGCTAGTTTTATTTTGAAAATTTATTATTGCACAGAAAAACAGAAACCAACTGATTTAACATTTTTTCAATATATCGCCGAGATTTTCATCCATCTTTTCTTAACTGCAAAATCCCAAAACTTCTGAGTCTTTATACAGAAAACACTACTACTATGATATTTTTCTGTCTCTTTAATTTTGATCACTTTTCCTAAACACAATGCGTTTTCTAAAACTAAAAGTTAAAATCTTTACTTATTTCTTGATAGAGTTCAATTATAAATGTTCCTACACAAAAAAAAAAAAAAAAAAAAAAACAAGAGGGAGCATAAATTTGTTAGAACATTGTTGGGGCTTATTAAGTGATGTCTGTTTGTTATAGTGTGCCACACAGTGGGTAAAATCTGATCATTTTGAGGATATGAGAGTATTCCATTAAACGAACTTTAGAGAGTTGTTTCTTCAGCTGTCCGGAATCTCATCATCTCAGCATGCTTGCTTCGGACTAGTTTCCTTCAAGACATTTTTACTTCTCAAATCTACAACTACATACATCTATCTGATGACCGATGACCTTATAAATGAATCCAGATATTCTTGAAATATATCAAAAACTGTGAGATCTTCTTTTGACATCTTATACTACTTATATCTAAATTGTAATATCAAATCGAAAATTATTTTAATATGCAAATATTAAATATTTTATGAAAATAGGATAGATACGAGTATCTGGGGAACGTGTAGAGAGAAGACACCCACCTAGAATATTCTTTAACTAAAGTATGGATGTGGATGGGTTGGGCGGTTGGTTGCTTGGTTGATTTTATCCAATTTCAATTCATGTAAATTCTTTAGTTTCATTATTATTATTTTGGTTTGTTTCTCTTTTGTTTAAATACATTTTTTCTTAAATTTTATTATAAATTTTATTGTAATAATTTTTATTCTATTTTCATTAAATATTTTGTATTGCGCGCGTCATTTTGTTTTGTTATACCTAGTCCTAGTTTTTTTATTTGCTTTTATAATGTTATTTATTTTAATATAATTAAATTTTTCAATTTCATAATATTTGTTTTTTCTTGTTAAATTTGTTGTCTTATTTTTGTTTATTCTTTTTTTCTTTTCATGAAAACAAAAACCCAAAAAAAAAATCCTGTTCAAAAAAATAAATGTGTGTGTGTGTGTGTGTGTGTTCGTCCTTACTCACATGAATCTTACACAAACAAATAAAAAAAAAAACTCCATAATAAAAATAAAATAAAATAAAAAATAATTGATGCATTCGATTAATGAAATCAATAATACATTTTCGACCTTCATCATATTCCTGCAAACAACAACAACAACAACAACAATAATAAAAAACATAAACAACATTGTCACATTAAACAAAAAATTTAAAATTATAATAAAAAAAAAAATCATCAAAAAATAAAACAAAAATAATAAAATGTCATCATAAACAAACATAAACATTTGTTTTGTATGCGTGCGTTGTTCCGTTCGTTCTCTTGTTCATTCGTTCGTTCTTATTATTTGTTTTTTTTTTTTTTGACGTCGTTGTTTCGTCTATATAAATATTTTTTATATTATTCTATGTATATATCTATTTATGTTATATGTCCTTCTACTATACAAATAAATAAAATGTATTCATTCGCTCAAACGCTGTGTGTCTTAAATTTATATATAAAAAAAAAATAAAAAAAAAATAAAAAAAACAATCCAAATCAAATGAAATGAAATTAAAATAATAAAATAAATATAAATATAAAAAATAAAAAGCCAATGGCATTGTAAGCAGCAACAGCGAACTCGATGTTAACCATGTTAACAATAATCAAACAACAAATAATGATGCCCAGCGTAAGTTTATTTTTCATTTTGATCCTACATATTCGTATGTCTTTCTCTATCTCTATATATTTGTATTTATATTTATACTTGTTTATATACATATGTATGTACATGCTTATGCTTATGCTTATGTATGTATGTATATAGTTGAGTATAGTATATAGTACCCTATACTATGTATAAGCATATTTATTTATGATACTTTTAAGCCTAAGGCATATTAAATTTATGTGTTGGTTGATGTGTAGCAAGTAGTAGGTTTACAATAACAAATTGGTGGCGAAGGGAGACACAATTATACAATAAAATTACGAATTACTATATATAATATATAAATAATATATTTAAAATAACAAACGATGGTGGATGGTGATGATTTGTTTAAAACAAATGTCATTCAAATAAATAATAATAATAATAATTGTTTAGTATTATAATCTCATGGTTTGATGGATACACATACAATCGATGAAAACTGCAACAAAAATTTCTATCGACATTGAGAGAATACAAATTTCAGTTCATTAAATTGTTTATAATTTAATTTTATTTTAGGAACAAATTCCTAAATATTTCTTCACTAAAATTCAACGGAAAATTGCAGTTGCAGTTTTTTCCAATAATTTTTTTTATTTATTATTCCTAACATTAATAAGAATAATAATATTATAAATGCACAATGCTTTCTTAATGATCTCATGCTCTTGTTTTGTTTTTTACTATATGATGGATTCTGCTCTCCTCTACTATAAATACTTCATTTCTTCGCGACTTTTTCCCCACAAGACAAAAAAAAAAAAAAAAAATTAATAAATAAACTAAAATGTGTCTTAACAAAACTGAAAATCTTTTCTGGAAAAATGTAAACTCTCTGGAGTAATTTGATTTTGTTTTTTTTGAAAATATTACTTAGTATTCAGTATTTATCGTTCTATTTCATTCTTTTTCATGTCTCATGTTCTGATTTCATCATCAGAATCATTGCTATTAATTGTATCTTTGTATTTAATAAACGGGAAAATGCAATGAAAAAATATTTTATTTTGTTTCATATTATTATGAGCTTTACTCTTTTAGCTACATTTATTTTCATTTTCATATGGTTTACAAAAAATTGAAAGCCTTCAAATGACATTCACACAATAAACATCATAGACCACAAATGAGGAGACCTCCTCTGTAGGATTCTTGGTTGGTTCTTGTATTTATTACTGCCTATGGGAAATGTTTATGTAAAAATTAAATCTCTAAATTCAAATATTAAATGTTTTTAATATAACTTATTGTAGAAAATATTGGAATCGAGGACACAATCTAAAGTCATATTTTAGGCAATCTACATGTCCGTGATCACACTAAAAAACAGGAAATTAGAGTAATCTACTCTATGGAAATAAATTGTTTAGAATTTATTGGAATATCGTACTGAAACTGTTCTTCTATCGATTTTACATCACTCTATTCTTTAGTTAGTTAGTGCTGACACCAATACTTCTTATAATCATACGCTGACTCATATGTTTCAGTTGGACAGTTCTCCGATTACTAGAAGCAATAGTAGAATTAACACAAGTGATATTTCAGACAACCAACTCAGTGATGCCACTATAAATATGGGGAAATGTGCAATGTCTATTTCTATAAGTTATTGAAGTATTCTGAAATTCTTTTTTTCCCGTCCATATGTGAACTATGTTAGTTCTGGGACTTGAAAAGTGTGACACCCTGTTTTCATTAAAGGTCATTAAAAAAGTAACGAGACAAATTCCTGTAGCTTTAAAACGATTTATTCAATCAATACAAAACTATGGCTACTTTCCAACCTTGTCCCAAGCAACATTTGTACAGTTGTTTCATTGTTTTTATAATTGTGCATAATATTCTTTTGGGTTGATCTCCAAGTCACTTCTGTACCTGATTTTCAACTTCTTCATTGCATCGTAAATGTCTCCCACGTAGAGCAAACAAATGTAAGTCCGATGGGGCTAGGTCAAGGTTGTAGGAGAGAGGTGGAAGGGTCTTCCACCCCAGTTTCTGAAGTAGTTTCTTTGTGGGCGTTCCTAAGTTATCATGAAACCCATCTTGCACAAGTTTTCTTGCACTGCAGCTTATACCGAATAATGTTATGGACAGTACTGCTATCAGTTCACTACGCCTGTTTCATTAAATTAACAATTTAATGCATGTTTCGAGGGAGGAAGTTGGAAATTCAACCAGTCGTCCACATTTACCCGGCCGCTTTTTGACTCTTCTACCCATTGGTTCAACTGGACTGACCACTGTTAATTGAATACATTTGAGGTTACGATTACTAAATACTCTCAAACAGCTGATGAGACGCAAAGTATAAGAATCCCAACTTAACGCACTGAAACTGTTGTATTGATTAAACAACCCGAGTCTGAGCTCTCTCTCTCTCTCTCTCTCTCTCTCCATCTTTCTCTAGATTCCATCTTAGGATGTATGAATATATAAATGAAATGTATATTTTGTGAATGTCATTTGAATAATGTGGAAACTTTTCAATCATCAAAATCAAATCAGAAATCATGTCAGTTAATCCTTTCATGCTCTTTTGGCTCTGAAACGCTTTGAAACAAATAAATGCTCAATTGTAATTTTAAATAAATAGAAAAATCGAATTGTATTTTAATGAAATACATGTATACACACATACCACTACTATACTTTCTACATAAGTACGAGTATATCAATTTCATTTTATATTGACTTACATGTCTCTCTCAGTTCTATCGATTTGTTTTTTTTTTTTTTTTGGACATGAAAGACGGACAACAACAAATATGTTTAAAAAAAAAAAAAGCCAAATATTTATACAGGAACTATTACTTTAACACTCTATAACTATCCTTTATTTAACTGACCACAAACCAATCTCTTCTCGATTCCTTTTTCTCTTTTTTCTCTTAATTTTTCTAGCTTTTATGCTTTGCTACACACAAGATGATGCCAATGCTGAAGGAGGTATGTACTTGATGAAAAGTAGATAATTAGATTAAACAAAACAAAATACATATATATATATATATATAGATTGCATACTTACTTACTACATAATATACTTACTATAAGAACTAAACATTATTATTACTACATATTTACTAACACACTACAAAACAACAACAAAAAAGATATCAACATATACAAAACATAGTTATTACAATAGTAACCTCGTACACATAGAACAAATTATCTTTCTTCTTTCATTTACCTATATATTTCCTATAATTCAATATCTACATATATCTCCATATCTGTTGCTGCTATATCTCTTTCTCTCTCTCTTCTCTCTACTACATACAAATCGTACATCTATTATACATACTACTACCTATACTCGTATATGGTACTTTCTCTAAGATCTTCATAATTCTTATACTTAGTATATTTTTAATTTACATATTTTTTTTTACTTTATATACAATAGTATTACCCCTTTACTTTTCTCTCTCTCTCTCTCAATCGCTCTCTCTCAATCGCTCTCACTCTCTCTCTCTCTCTAAAAATATACAATATATACATATCATAGTTGTATAATGTATTTTATTATTTGATTTATTGATCCCCCATTTTATCTCAATTTTCCCTCAAATATTTTCCACAACAACAACTGTTCAATCCATTTAAATCTTTCAAACTAATTGAACTACTCTATTTTATATCTATTTATTCATATCCATTTATAATCTTTTTGAATTTGAAATGTTAATTGTTACCCATTCATTCCAATCAGTCATACACGGAACCACATACACTACACGATCTACCATATACATAAAAATGGAAAACACTTTACTCACTCATGTATGTATTCATGTCAAATACATATAGGTATGGTTAAGTACTTAAATAAAGTGTACTCGAGTACTCGTATGCATGAAAGTACTTAACAAACTATCAATCCAAATAAAACCAAATATATCAATCAAGTACAATTGAAAATTTATCACAAGTACAATTTGTGATATATGGGGAGGATACCACCTACCACCTATCACCAGTCCTTATAGACGCATTCCGTAAACCATGGGGTGTCTGCCAGACGAATAGTATTTAAATGGGATTATTATTTCAAGGCAACTCTAGTAGCATAGTGTTTCTGTGAAGTTTGGTACGAATGGGACCACCTGAAAAATCAGAATTTCGCATATATAAGTAGAGGGAACCAAATTGTACGGGTGTTTTGCACTTTTAGGGTAAATCCATTAAAATAACTAAAAAAATAAAATGTGTTTGCAAATGTTTTTGATTAATTTTTACAATTTATCAGTAATCAATAGTTTTATAAGGGAAAAAAAAAAAAAATAACAGACTTATTAATTTTTGGGAAAAATAAATAAATAAGAAACTAAAATTCATATTTTGTATTGATATATATCAGTATCACAGACATATTTTCTACTAATTTATGAACATTGGGAATATTATTCCATTTATGCCATAGATTTTGAAACTCCCCCTTCTCCAATGGACCTAAATTTTCGCTCGGGTTGAGGTCTGGACGTTAGGCTGCCCATAGAAATGGTGATTCTGATAGCTAAACCTAGAATTGCATAGGTCTATTAAATATATACTAAAAATTTGATATTCGCATATCTCCATTTCTACGTATTATATATTTTTTAGTTAGCTAACCTAGAATCTCATGACAGTATGTAGTTTAATTCTTTCTACTTTTAAAATCAGCTCAATGGTGCCAACATAAGTGTTAAAATATCAAGTTCTTTTAAATTACATTAAAAGTAATAAACATCCTTGGATTGATACGCGCGTTTTTAAGAAGAAAACAATTTTACTCAATCATGTATGTACTATGTATTCACGAGTATATCACGAGTATATAATAACTCTTTAATTAAATTAGTATTTGATTTGGTTTAAGTAAGGAGATATGGTGAGGGATGTTGGCCTTAAATTCGTCTGGGTTCCTTGGCTTTTAGATATAAATATTTGACTTCAAGTAGTCTTAGATGAAAAAGTCCGGCAGAGAACGCTAAGGCCAGCCAGTATCTCTATTTTTACGGTTGTTGTGTTTTCACTGGTGTCTTCAAAAAAGAACGGTTCGATGATCCGATGATATCCGTAAAAATTCCGCATCACACTGTGGCTTTTGTAGCTATAATGAAGAATTACCACTTCAATAATTTGACAAATTTCGGTGGACAATTTCAGTGCCTTTGATTGGACGCTTCAAATCTGACAATGCTTATGAAAGTCATAGTGTTGCCTGCCTTATATGACCACTCTTGTATTTACTACTGGTGCACTGAAAAATACCATAAAACCACTTTGGTATCATTCCAAGTTTCCTTTTATATTAGTAAAAATACATATTTTGGATTGAGACTTGTATTCATTCATTCATTTTAAATGAATATACAATACATACTCGTGAATGTATGTGCTTATAACTTTATATATAATACTTAACATAGTCGTATAACATAAGTATTCAACTCGTTTAACTGTTATAAAATATTCAAAAAAGAAGTTTGATTATTTTTTAAACATAAACAAATATACTTATACTATAGAGTATTCTAAAGAGAAACTTACATATGTACAATATGTATACATTTCACACATATGTACATACCTACATACTACAATACATACTTAGCTTTCTCAAACTGTTATAATCTGTTATACATACCAATAATACATAATACCGTTTTACTTATTTAAAATTTTCTTTTATGTTACAATAATTTTTAAATTTTCATTTATAGTTTTTCCTCTTTTTATTTTTTGAACTTTATGCAGTAAAGAACATTTTGCCTGTCTCTTTCTCTCTCTCTCTCTCTTTTTCTCTCTTTCTTACTAATATCACAATTAATATCAATTATGTACTTGTATACGAGAAGGAGTAGCCGCCATACATAATTCGGATATTATGGCATGTATTCCAATCAATCAATCAATCAATTAATCAATCTGAGCTAAAAAGTATTTCATGTTATAGTAAGATGATGCCTTCAAAAAAATATATAATTATACAAACAGCTAAAACTCATATTGCTTTTGGGTGGCCCACTCAATCAATCAAGACCCATCATCATGCATCAGTGGTCTGACAACGGTTCTCGTATTAGTTCTAAGGTGGAGCCTTCATTAAGTGGACAAAAGTTAATTTTTTTCAACGAATTTCACTTTATTATTATGATAGATTGATTCTTCCGATTAAGTATTAAAAATGATACATATCATTCAAATATTAGCCGCGGCTGGCTCGGCAGTAGGCTATTCTGAAATACCAATTTTTCCACTGTTTCCTTGGCAAATCGCAGCTGCGAGCAGGCCAATGAATATCACCAAATCGGCTGATCACACGGTTGTTGGTACTACGCGCGGCGATATGACAAGTTGCGCCGTCATTTTTGTTGAAACCATAGGTCATCGAAATCGATACAAAAAGTCATTTATGTCTCGATACCATTCACCATAGACATTCACGGTGCGACGTTCTGTATTTTCGAACAAGAAAAGGCCAATGACGCCACCGCTCCCAAATCCGCATAATACAATGAAGTACCGGGGTTTAACGTGCTCGCCTGTCTGTAAGAAGACTCAAGAACACGCTGCCAAGCACATGGATTGAACGTCAATCAACGTCCCCTTGGATAAATATCCGCAGGTACCAATTTAGAGTCATATTAAATTTGGAATATGACTCCCTCCTTGGTGGGGAGCGAGGCCCACCTTAAACCTCTGCTGCTCTCTGGGTCACAGCACCCGGTTGTATAACGCAACTCCACGTCGAGTTATTACTCTACCCGCATTTGGGTATTAAACTATAGCCACCACGATACTCCCACAAGGGGGCCGTACCCGCTTGCCAGGACGGAACAAGTTCCGTGGGCTCCTGACCACCCGTGGTACCAGAAAAAGCCTCTGGTCAGACTTTGTACCGGAAGGTACTTCCAATTCGAACCCCAAAAAGTCCATGGGTTGGTGCCCCATTATGTTTTCATTCATGTAGTAGCCAAGAAATCCAATTTATAGAGGGTAACCTGGATCACAAATTATAAATGAAAATAATGTTCCCTCCAGGAATGTGAGTTCGTTCTATACATTAAGATTATAGAACTCAGAAGAATTTCCCGGAGGGGGAAATCCGCATAATACAGTGCGAGTTTAATGCATTGGCTTCTGAACTACGACGTGTGGTGTTTCTTGCAAAATCTTAATCGGAACTTTTATCCATTTAGTGACCAAACCAAGATTGGACCAATATACCTATGCCATCAACTTAATTGATTCAAACAACTGAAATTCATATTGCTTTTAATGGCCAACAAGTAAAGACCCAAGATTTTACTATCGGGGATCTGACAACTGTACTGTTTGTTTTAAAAAACTAGCACTAAATACTATTTATTATACGGCAATTTGTTTTCTACCAACCGATAACCGAGACTTGTTTCTAAGTGATTTTTGTACCGATATACTGTTGGGAGAATCGTTTAATTTATCTAGCGAAGATCATCTAAAACGTTGAATTTGAAATTGCTTGGTCCGAAATATGTTTAAATGGTTACCTTCGTTCGTATATATATATGTATATATATATAAGATATATACAATATATAGTACAGACATACATGTACAATATACCATATTTCCATTCTAAGTATGATAAGCATAACTAAATAGACTGCATAATAAAATACTCGTACAAAAACCGATGACATTGTTGTCTATATTTGTAGATTTATACATAATTTACATATACATTCATACATATTTCTAATTCTATATATACTATAAATATATACATAGTACATATACAATATATTGATTTTACTACAACGAAAAAAAAAAAAAAAAAGAAGAAAATCAATGAAATCCAAATCATTTTACTATCAACATTGCCATATCCAAGTTTTCTCCGAGAGTCACAATGATTTTTCAGATACAAATCTATCTATTTATTACGAAAGGTTTTCAAGTGATATAAATTGTATTGTAAGTGAGATATCCCTATCATTCAATTAAGAGAATGTAAATAGTAAATTTCATGAATAAGTAGATAAGATTAGATTAACGATTAACGATTAAAGTTCGACCAACATGGATTTGTATGGGGTACTTTTTGTTAAAGAGAATGTTTGAGCCAATCAATATCCAATATCTAATTAAACAGTTCTTAAGTTATCCCTTTGTCTGTTTTATAACATATTCCTCTGATATGTAAACACTTAGTTGTTGTAACAACAAAGGACCAGTACTAGAACTATAGTCTCGAGGGCTGATTTTTGATGGAAAGACTCGGCTGTTTCTCACCTGGTATGACTAGTGTTTGGGCAATTTTTTGGTTTGGTTATAAGACCCGATCAATCGTAGGAATCACAGTTGTTTAATAACGACCGATCCGACCATCGATCTTGGGAATTATAGTCACTAGGAAACGCCAGATATAACCTGGATGAGTGATCCTTACAATACAGTAAAAATGCAATCTAGCAACTGGGTCGTGTGATTTCGTGACAAAGACACCCACACTCTCTCACTTCTAGATTCCGATATCATTGAAATATACATACAGTTAATGATGATGATGATGATGATGATAAATTTGTCTTTTTGAAAACCATTTGTAATATTGTTTGTCTTGTCTATATATTCTTATTTATTCTTATCATATATAAATAATAAGAATAAAAATTAAATTTTTATTGTTGTTACACCTACATATTTTGCTCTCACGAAGTGTGTTTCTGTGTGTTTTGACGGAGTTCTGTTGCTGCTCCAAACTCGAATTCCAACATTTCATACTTATAAAAAAAAAAAAACCCAAATTAAATACTAAAACAAAAAAGAAAAAAAAAAAATTGGCTAAAAATTCGTAGATAAAATAATTCAGCGCAGTTTATTTTATTATTAGAAAATCAAAATAAATCATATTATTTATTTCATTTACAAAGTTCACTAAAATTAGAAACAAAAACAAAAATTGTATTTATTTCCAAACACTGAGAAAATCAATGAATCAAAAAATAAAGGAATCTGAAATATATTTAATTCTTCTTTTGGCTTTGTATGTTTTTTTTGTGCATTTATTTTTTTTCATATGTTTGTCTTTAGTAAAAATTTAAAATTACGTTAAAAAAAAAAACAAAAATATTCACACTTCACACAGCCACAATAAGAAATCAGCAATATACTATAAACTCATCCAGAATATAATAATTAATATTATTGTATATTATTAAGGAAAGGAAAGCAGATACTTTTCCACAAATCTTCTTCATAGCCTCCATTTGCACTTCAGCTAAAATCAAATCTTGTAGTAAAATGTTATGAGAGTTCAATCAAATCATGAAAATTACAAGCTTTCTTTCTTTCAGACATAATCAAGCAATCAATCAATCAATCAATTGTCTATATATATTTAAAAAAAATATATATTTGATCAATTGATCCATCAATCAAAAAACCCTTATTTGTCTATTAGTTAGTTTATCAATCAATCAATTAATATTTTGTCATTTGCGACACAATCAATCGATCTATCAATGATGCCAGCAAAAAATCAACCAGTTCATCAATCCTCTAAATATATTAAAATTATATTTGGTATCAATCAATGAAAATCAGAACAGATGTTTGTGCTCTGTCTCTGTCATTTCGTCAGTCTATCTATTGTATCATCAATCAATCAGTCAATCAATCAATCCAGCAATCATTCAATAGCAAAATAGATGAAAGAAACAACGTTTAGCTTATTCTCAGTTATCGCTTATCCTCCTTAATCCTTTTTCTACAATTCTATTTTCTTCGTTCGTTCCATTGTTTGTTTTTTGATTTAATTTTTCTGTCTTTTACATTTTTTTTTTTTTTTTTTTTTTGGTTTATTGAATTTTTGTTTCTCCCAAAAATGTTTGTTTGTTTCGTTCGTTCCTCCTTTGTGTACCACTTACTAAGTACTATATCAATCAATCAATCAATCAATCAATCAATATATCAACACACACTTCTCCACTCCAATCGTTCCTGCTGTCGCTCTGTCTCTCTGTCTCTCTCTCTCTCTCTCTCTCTCTCTCTCTCTCTATCTTAATAACACTCTCTTTATATATAAAAAAAAAAAAAATATTTATTTATTTTAAATTTCCCAAGATCTCATTTATTGTTTATTTTTTTTTTATGGTTTGTTTGTATTATTTTTCTTTCAATTCGTGTTCATTGATCGTTTTGATAAAACAACAAAAAAAATTACACACAATTTTTCTTTCCTCTCAAGTAAATTAATTACAATAAATAATCGAAATTTTTGTATTCTCTTTTTCTATAAAAAAAAAAAAAAAAAAACAAAAAAGAAAAGTAAAGGAAATTAAAAACTAAAAAAATTGATTAATTTATTTCTCTCTTTTTTTATTTCTTTTTTGACTTCTATTCTCTTTTTTGTACTACTACTACTACTTATCCACTACAAAATTTTCTCTACTACTCTACTACTACATCTACTACTCTACTTCTTCTACTCTGCTACTATTTTTATTATAATTTCCAATGTCAATACTCGTTTTGATCATGTTGACATATTCGTTTATAATAAATAAATTTCGTTACAAAAAAAACCTTAAAAAAATAATATAAAACAAATAATTAATGAATTTATATGAAATACAAAATACTATAATCCTTGAAAAACTTATAATGTGATAATGATGATGATGATGATGATGATGTATTGTAATCGAAATGCTATCGGAATATTCTTCTACTACTATTACTCCTCGTACTACTACATCTACTACTATCTCGAACCATCAATACTCCTCGTTCTACTACTACCACTACTACTACTACTACTACTACTACTACTACTACTACTACTACTACTACTACTACTCTTCTACTCTTCATCAATATCGTTGAAACCCAAAAAAGGCGAGATTATCTACAGAGTGGAATTACCTGATATGGAGCAGATTACCCTTATCTACTTGGAGAATAATGATGCTGACTATCGTAAGTCGAGCAACTAAAAACAAAAAACCAAAAAGTACACTTAAAAACAAAGTATTAAATTATTATAAAATATATATATATATATATATATATATATATTAAAACATTTTTTTTTCACTCTCACAATTTTATTATTAATTTTGAAAGCAAGCAAAAATTTATTTAATTTTTATTATTTATGATTTCAAAAAATCAAAGAGATTAAACTTTGCAAATATAAAAATTTATTTTGTTTTTAAACTTTTCAATTGCAACGAAAAAAAAGAAATTAAAAAATAAATAAATAAAAAAAGCATCAAATTTATGTGACAGTTAGAAAATTATTATGTTGTTCTCTCTATTACACTCTCCTTCTATCTCTCTCTCTCTCTCTCTCTCTCTCTCTCTCTCTCTCTTACTGTTACTCTCTGTCCATATCTCTGACTATACATTTTTATTTTTGAATACACTATTTTTTTACTTGGCCTATAAATTTTCTAAATGTTTCGAGTTTTTCATTTTATGAAAACCAAACAAAATGTCTGCGCATACATTATATATATATTTTTTTTTGTTGTATTTCTAAATCATCATCATTATTTCTTCTATATGATTTTCCAATATTTTATTGATTACACAGATTTCATTTTCTTCGCGGTCATCAAATTGAAAGGATCTTAGATCTTACACTTCTCTCTTTTTTATTTTGTGATTTTTGTTTGTTGTAATACAACATTTTCATTATTTAAGTTAAGATCTTTGATAATGAAACTGTGGATTTGAAAACCTGATAATTTCGGATTATTTGGTTTCATTGGTTTCATTGATTTGTTTGTTTGTATTTCACATTTTTTTTTAGCTTTTTATATTCTTCATATGATGTTCAGGTTAATTGGTTAAACCTAGGAGAGTACGGTTATCCATTAGGGAGCTCTGCACAAAGTGGTGTTAATAGTCTGCAATCGCACTGTGCACACTATGAAAACGACTCATGTGTGTGTTCTCGAAATCATATGGGTTGATTTGTGAAAGTGATAGTACAGACAGTGTGACTATGAATAGTGTTGCTTATAGCACATGAGCGAGAGAAAAAATTATTTAGTATGTTTAGTGTTTAGGACTTGTCCAGGGCTCTAATACCCAAGCATAGCATAGCATAGCATAGCATCTTCATAAAGAAATGAATATTGTATTTATTTTACATGAAAAGTAGTAGTTATTATAAAAGAAAACTTTATGATCCTCTGATCCCCCACAACATATAGTATAACCAATATATATGTACATACATGTTGGCATGATAAAAATTTCCAGCTAATCTTTTGTCTTGTCTTAAACAATGTTAATATGTTCCAAAGATTTAAGTTTTTTAAAAGAAGAATGAATAAAATGGATAAAAATTCATAATTCTTAAATAAGAAACATCTCAATAACTAACTTGACAGTCTTCAGCATTCTTAATCTCTGTTATCTATCTATCAATTCATGTTAGTTGCAACAGGTTACTCTTTGCTTTCCTGCTTTCCTAAGGATCATGAAATTTGTATTTAATATTAGAAATCTACACCCTTCGAAATATTATGTGAAGAAGAGTCTCTTTTAATTTTTTAATTTGTCAATTTTTTGCATATACAATAGATAATTCTTAAAGTCACATTTTATTTCTTACAATATTATTTTTATTATCTGCAATTTTCCAAGTTTAATACTGAAAACACAAAAAATATTATGTAGTTTAGTTTCAAATTCACCTTCGTTCGTTTGTTTGTTGGTTAGATGATGATTCGTTCAATATTTGCTTGTTGAATTCTTTTAAAAATCAAATTAGATACACACAATTTATACCCTACACACACGTACACCCTACACCAACATAGATTTTTGTCTTAAATTCTTTGTTGAAAAGTAGTTTGATTTTGTTGGCCTTTAGTTCTTTTCTACAAATTTAATTTTCTATTTGTTTTGCTGCGCTCGTTTTAATCAATTTCCTTTTTGGGATCTTTATGATTTAAAAAAAAAAAAAAAGAAAAGAAAATAGAAAAATTAGTTCTCCTCCAATGTTTCTGTTCAAGTTTAGAAGACTCTTAGGCACATACCATATCTACAATATATTGTATCTATGTCAATGTCCATATCGATTTATATAGACATTTAAAACTATATAACCACCAACCTATTGATATTGTTTCTCTATTTCTTATAATTCTAGTATTTTTGCATTATATACAATATTGTGTACAGGACCCCTCTGTCTCTCTCTCTCTCTCTCTCTCTCTCTCTCTCTCTCTCTCTCTATAGTACATATATATATCATCATAAATCACATGGACATTCATATTTTTCAACTTTCATCAATCACAATCCATCAATTTTTATCAGTAGTAGTCAGTCAGTATTTCTTCTTGTACACATTTTATTCATTTGGTCGATCCAATCCGATCTAATCTCCTACTATATGCTCATCACTTTATTTTTGTAAATTTTTTAGTCTACAAAAAAAAAAAAAAAGAACTAATTTTAAACATAAAAAAGAAACATATTTTTTTAAGAATTTTTTTTTTTTTTTTTCACATAAAAACATTAAAATATTAATTAATAAAAAATATTAAAATTAATACATATATGTATGTATGTATAATAAATATATTTTAAAAACAAAAACTAAACTAACAACAACAACCATGCAAAATTAAGAAATTGTGAATTACAACAAAATGAAAAAATGAATGCAAATATTTTAGTATGTTAATACAAAATTATATAGTGAAATTTCTATGTACCAACTTCATTTGTTTTCTTCATTATACAATATACTTATATATATATTTATATACTTATATATATAAATAATTTTAATAAAATTATTTTCAATAAAATTTTGTTTTCTCTATTACGCACACACACACACACACACACACATTGAACACTTGGCAATTTAGTTGATATAAATTTAAAAAAAAAAAATGTATCATAGTCTTTATATGAATTTTTGTAGATTTAGGTACATTTTACAGACTCATTTTCAAGGTTTTATGTCAATAATAATAACAACTTTTGTTTTTTATTCTTGTACTTTATAGAAATTTCTGTTAAATTCTTAAGGAAGAAATTCCTATTCAATTGCATTATTCTATTTATTCGATTGATGTCGTCGTCGTCTCTTGATGAAATCATGAGACATTTTACCTGCAAATAAAATTAAAATTACAATATTTTCTATGAACTATAGTACAATAAATGTAACGTCAAAGACTATTAAACATATCGCCTCTCAAAAGAATTAATGTTGTTGGACTCCCGAGGGGGGAGAGTAAAATGGAATAATTTTCTTTGGTGTCCAACAATAAAATTGTCGAATTGTCAAGAGAGGAGTTTGTGTCTTTTAAAGTGTGTTGTTCAGTCCAGTCTACTTATATGTTTAATAGTCTTTGGTATCGTGCTCCGTGAACATTCAGATTATTCAAATTGTAAAAAGTTCTGTGTTCCTCTTACGACTCTTACGACTGATAATGTTTAATCCAATATACAATTTATATTTCGAAATGGATTTTTACTTATGTATGTGAAGATGTGAAGAGGCCCCCGGGTAAAAAATCCATAAATAAATATATTTAAGTATGATGATGTAAAACCAAATCAAAAACAAACAAATTTGTTTTAAATACGTTTTTTTTTTTTTTTAATTCACTCAATGAATTTTTTTATTAATTTTATTGTTTCTGTGGCTAATTTCAATTTTTAAGAAGAAGTTGCAGATTTGAAAAAAGAAGAAAAAATAAAAAAAACACATGCACATGAACTGTTTGTTATACACTGTAACTACTGTTATTTGTAAACAATAATAATAAATAAAAAAAATTCACTACTAATAATGTAAACTTCGTTCGATCCTCCACGGTATGACGCCTTATCTTCTCTAAGAGTGTTTTGTTTGTTGTTTTTTGTTTTTTGTTAAAAATGTCTTCATCATTTTCGGTAGAAGTCGCTGTTGTCGTCATCGTTGTTAATTACAAATTATTGTGTATAAAAACAAATACAAATATTAATTTTAATATTTATATGATTTATTTTATATATAATTATTTATTTATATTTCCAACTAATCCATCTTATTTCATTCTTATTCATTTCTCTTTCTCTTAGCAAATAATTAAGTTTATTTATATATAAAATATTATATAAATATATATATATTTTTATGTATATTTTTATTATTTAAATGAAATATGAGAAAGGGGTGAAAAAGGAAATATTATATAATTCGAATTTAGTGTGTGCAAAACAAAACTATGTTTTTTTTTTTACAAAATAAAAATATTATTAATATATTTTATTTATTTTTTCTTTTAGTATATACAAATATATAGACATTTATTTTTTAATTTTAATTACATTTTTAATTTATTTATATTAATGATGATGATGATGATGATGATGATGAAATGTTGGTACAGAGTGAGTAAACTGTTATAAGTACTACGACGTAGTGTGTATGACGCGCGGTCTTATCCCATTTTTCCCCTTGACAATTTTCCAACACTCGTGAGCCTCTCTCCCTGTCTCTCTCTATTTTTCTTGTTTTTTTTTGTCCCCCTTTTTCTCTCTCTCTCTCTCTCTCTCTCTCTCTCTCTCTATCTCTCTCTCCAACCACCCCCGGCCCTTTTTATTTAAAATAATAAATTTATATTAACAAAACATAAGTAAAAACAAAAAACCGAAAGAAAATTTATTGTGTTGTTACCAAAGGTTAATTTCATTTTTCTATGAAAAAGTAAAGGATAACAAAGCGCCACCTATAATTTTGGCATCAACACAATTAAAAAACTTTAATAGAAAATTGCAAAAACAAAAAAAAAAAAATGAATGTTTTACATAATTTTCTGTTGTTGTTTTTGGTATGTTGAAATTTTCATAAATATAATATAAATAAAAATTATTGTTTTTTTTGTTTTTTGTTTTTATTTACATATATATTTATAGCTGCTAGTGTAGATTTTGTTGTTGTAGTTGTAGTGGCATTTATAAGTATGTATTTTTGTTGTTGTTGTTGTGAAGAAATTTGAAATTTATTGTAGTATAAAATAAATTATTGTATTGTAAATATAAGAAATATATATTTGTATATATATAAATACATATGTATATAGATTATTATTACAATATTATTACAATTAAAGATTAGCAAATTGTCGTTGAATATTTTACTTAATTTTGTGCCTGCCTTTTGTTGTTGTGCTTAGTGCATTTTGTTTGCAAGTGCAAAAAATGTTGAAAAAATAACAAAAATATTCATATTTCTAAGAATAATAATATGTAATGTAATTTTATATTGTATGATGATATTTTCTTTGTTTGTTTGTATGTTTGTTTTTATGTTTTGTTTAATTTGCATTTTAATTAAAACTTTCTTCTTTTACAATTTACTTTTTATTTATTTTATTTTTTTTTTTTTTTTTGGAAAGTACATAGCTTTGAGTAAAGAGGAATATGGAATAATTAAAATGGACAAATCACTTAAAGAAATTTGGGTTTTTTGAAGAGAAAACTATCCCCATATTCTATACGATCCAGTAATCCTAGGGTCTTGAAATTTATATGCTTGGTAGACATGAACCTGCTCAAGGGTACATACAGGGTCTCCGATGTGTCCTTTTGTCTGTTACAAACGTCATGACAAACTTGTAATACTATACTATTTATTGCAGGAGGAGTACAAAGAAAGGAACAATAGTTCGTTCTAAGCTCTTATTAAATTCAAGCTACTCTGTCTGTCTCTCTCTCTCTCTATCTCTCTCTCTATCTCTCTCTCTCTTCGACTTATGAATCCTTCAAAAATGTAAACTTTTTCTATGCTGATTATGATGGCATTCAAGTAATTGCAATTAAAATTATTTTACTTTCATTTAACAAGTTTCTATGTTGGCAATGGACGACATTTTTTGTTTACTCACTTTTAACAAACTACTCTCCCTCTAATAAGTGGAAACAAAAAAAAAAAAGGATTAAAAAAATTGAGCAGTTCGGGAATCTAGATTTCATTAGCTATTTGTCCAATCTTAAAATTTTCATATTCTTCAGCTATCATCAAATACAAATACATATTTATGTACTTTAAAATGAGTGTATTATATTCTATTTATTTTTATAAATGTTAATTTAAATTAGCAAAAACAAATAAAATGAAATACTTTTACTTTGTTTTTTTTTTTTTTTACTTAATGATGAACATACAATATTCATTCATCTATTTATATAGTGTACATCTCTTTTTTATTTAATCACTGAAAAAAAAAAAAAAAAAAATCTGTTTTTATTAACAAAATTTCTATATTTTAAAATATTTATCTGATTAATCTAATCTTAAATCATTTGATCATTAAATTATATTTTATTTAGTTTTTAATGAAGAGAAAAAGTAATCGCTCTTTTCAACGCTCTCAATATCTATCTTTCTCTCTCTCTCTCTCTCTCTTCTCTCTATTTATTTCTCTTTTTATTTTTTTTTTTTATTTTTTTTTATAATTTTTCTTTCGTTATTATTTTATTGTAATTTTTATTACGTGTGAATTTTTATTAATTTTATATTTGTGCGAAATATTTTACAGCTTCCGAGGAGAATGTGCTCTCTTATGAAGCGGTACAACGTCTCTCGATTAATTATACTCGACCGGTTATTATTTTGGGACCGCTTAAGGATCGCATTAACGATGACTTAATATCAGAATATCCGGATAAGTTTGGCTCATGTGTGCCACGTAAGTAGCTGTAGCTCCTGTATTTACCTAACTCATGCTGTATTGATCTATTGATTTTCTATGTAGACACTACACGACCAAAACGTGAATATGAAGTTGATGGTCGTGATTATCATTTTGTATCGTCACGGGAACAAATGGAACGCGATATACAAAATCATTTATTTATTGAGGCAGGACAATACAATGATAATTTGTATGGGACCTCGGTGGCGTCAGTGCGGGAAGTTGCTGAGAAAGGAAAACATTGTATACTTGATGTATCGGGCAACGCAATTAAACGTTTGCAAGTTGCACAACTTTATCCAGTGGCAATATTCATTAAGCCTAAATCAGTGGATTCAGTTATGTAAGTAACTTAATAATTTAACTTTCTAAGTTCCGCAATATATTGAAATAAGTACATACAAAGACACATTTTGTTGGGGTCTCCTACTTACTAATTACTCACTAGTCACGTTGATGTGGCCACACATAGACTATTTAATCCCTTAGTATACCAGATGAAGTAAGTGGAGAGTGTTATGTGATTTTATGGTTGGCAAATTGGTAGCAGGGTTAATGGATAATGAATTATATCTCATATAGTGGAGTTTCAAGATGCTCAATGATTTGTCGTGTATTTATCATAACATGCTGTACCCTCTCATCTTATGGACATGTGACACTACAAAGGTGTGTGTCATATACATAAGTAGTTAAAGTTAAAATGTATCTAGAGTATTTCCAGTTCTGTTTATATCCAAACTACTTGTACACCTACACCGATCTAGGATTTTTATGGCCCGTCCCGTGCCCAAAATTATGTCTCGAATACAAACAATTATTTGGAAATAAATGTTCGTTCACTTAACGACTATTCCCTACAGAAGAAGTAGGGATCCTAACCTTAATTAGGCGCTCATACATATAAGTCTAACGTTTTCATGACCAGTTAGTTATATGTACATGTGATCATTCGCCTTACTGTATCCTGGGAACTTGCAGTGAGATCCAAGTTCTGCATAAATGTACTTCATATCGACGACTCTCATGAACAAGGTATTCCGAATAGGTCATGACATCTAAGCAGTAATAACCCTATGTGTTTATAGTTTGACCAAATCTGTACAGGTTATGGCCAATTGCAAATTGAACAAATTCGAATCGAACGTCTGCAGAGCAACGTTTAATCCGCACAGCATGTATATTCTTCGAGGTTCTGTTTACTATTCTAGCGATGATTGCTTCTAATCACAGCACTGCTGTTTGCGCATGTTAAAGATGTATCCTTTCCAGGCAGAGCTTCCAAATCTATTGAACGTCTTTCGACTAGTACATCAACCGCATTGTTGTCTGCAACTGTCCGATAAGCTTTGCAGATCCTTAGATTTGCATCTCTGTGAGCAGGTACGATTTGGTAATTATTGTGGTTCCTTCTACCCAAACCGAATCTGATCAAGATCTAGATCTAGATCTCCTCAGATTTGGGAAAATTTTAGCCAGATTTTGAGTGGTGAGGGATTTTATAATGTGGTTCCCTCCCCACTCTAGCTGACAGTTTTTCCATACTGTTTCCTGGAGGTCTTAAGGTCTTACCACCTCCGGTTTGTGTTCGGCTAGGCAAATGTGCTTCTGCTGCGACTGCCGCTGAGAACGTTTTTGCTACCCGACTATATCCACAGCATTGGTTTTACTTATCCACAGAATGCCATCATATATAAATAACATTTCACAGTATTGCACCCAATAGATAATCTTGAAGGATTGCTCAGGATATTTAGTATATTCTGTACTGCTTTTCTCTTTGTCGCAAACTAGTTTTTCCTCACTAAAGACTAAGACTGAGATTTGTTAATCTCATTGACTTAGTTTGGACAAAAAGTCTAAAAACAAGACTCCTGAAACTGAGTCGTTTCTTATGTGGTAATGTGATAGTCCCACACTTAGGATGTTACTGTGTTCGGGTCTCAAAATATTTATATGAATTTATGATAAACAATTATATTTTTGCAAATTTTGTTAGTATGTATTTCGATTTGGAAATTCCATGTTCTACAAGATAAACCTTAAGTCTATTTGATTGATTGGGGGGATGTATAATTAATAATCAATTGCATTTTTTCTAGGGAAATGAATCGACGCATGACTGAAGATCAGGCAAAGAAAACATATGAACGAGCCATTAAAATGGAACAAGAATTCGGAGAATACTTTACAGGTAATAAGAATAAGAAGAGAAGTATTTAACGATTTCGTTTCTAAGTAAAGTAAAGTATTAATGAAAAAGTGACTTATATTTGTTTTTATTTTCCTTTTTAATATTGATTAAATATGATATGATATAATTTTATTTGTCTTTCAGGTGTTGTTCAAGGCGATACCATTGAAGAAATTTATAGTAAAGTGAAATCAATGATTTGGTCACAATCGGGACCAATTATTTGGGTACCGTCAAAAGAATCTCTATGACCAACAGCCACAACGACATGGACACTGCCGCCTCGAGTACGTTGTCGACCAGTCTCGAGATCAACAACACAACAACAACAACAACAACAACAACAACAACACCAACAACAACAACAACAACAACAACAACAAAACAAATAACAAACACAACATTGATAATGACACAATCAAAATCAAATACACTCAAACTCAAAAACACACTCAAACACACATTCATACTATGTAATAAATAATATATTTTAATATTATGATGATGATGATGATGATGATGATAATGATGATGTTAGTTGGCGTAGGATGGGGGAAGGGGGGTGTTGTGCTCAAGAAGAAGAAAAAGTTGTAGCAAAAATTTATATAGTCGTAGTATTGTTAGTAAACGTCACACCACACACCACACACCACACACCACACATAGCCTCAACTCAATTCAACTCAACTCAACTCTGTAAACATAACATAAACATCCGTACATAAGTACATACATACATGCACATATAAAATGCAAATCGACAAGCGAAAAGAACGAACTATTAGTATAGAAAGAAAAAACAAAGAAACAATTTTATAAATATAAATGATGAATTAAGTTGAAATTGAAATTGTATTTGAATTTGAATTTGAATTTGAATTGTAGCAGTAAACAAAATACAGGAAGAAAAACAGAAAAATTGAAAAGCATTTCATTTACACAAATGCTGAATGCTGAATGCTGAATAATGATAATGAATATATCATGCAATGATGATTATGATAATTATAATGATATGGCACAGTAAATAGGAATGTGTTTTTTTTTTTTTTTTTTTGTTTTGTTTTTTTGTAAATTGATGCTTAACATGAAAATCTGTCGAAAGATGAACAATGATGAAATCTGTCAATAATGAACAATAATAATGAATATATATCATAGAATGATGATTATGATAATAATATGGCACAATACATAGGAATATGTTTTTGTTTTTTTTTTTTTCAATTGATGTTAAACATGAAAATCTGTCGAAAGATGAACAAATCTGAAATCTGTCAATGATGAACTTATTTAACTTCAATCAAAACCACTAAGACTCCTAAAACAAATCTTAGTGAAATAAATCACTATTCTATTTTCTAATTTAATATTAATTTAAAAAAAAAAAAAAATGATTGTAATTATTTTTCTTAGTTTCATTTCATAACTTTTCTTGTCTTTTTCTTATTTCATAATGTTGTTGTTGTTGTTAATAATCTTGCTGTTGCTGTTGCTGCTGCTGCTGTTGTTGTTGTTGTTAAGTTGATTATCGTTTATTTTCTGTTGGGCTCTGTTCCGTTTCGTTCCGTTCCGTTTCGTTCCGTTCCGGTCCGGTTTTTGTTTTGTTGAACAACTCGAGATTATTGTATGCAATCTAAAGATGAACTTAAGTTGACATGGCATTCATTCATAGATGCCTGCCTAAAATATAGAAATATAACAGAGGAGAAGAAGAAGAGGATCGTTAATAGGATTTTAAGATATTAGTATAAAGCAAGAGAATACAACAATAAATAAACATACACATGAGGAGTCAGTTAAACAAAATAAAATAAAAATACACAAGGATTTTGAATATAAAAATGTAATGAAGAGAATGAGATGATTGAAGATGAATTTGACATGACGATGGTGCATTTGTTGTTCTTTATATACTAAACAAACAAAATAATATCTAAAACAAAAAAACAACATATATAAAAAAATATAAACTTAACTCATAAAGCGACAAAGAAACCGAACACAAAACACACAACAAAATATACTTACATACTACATACATTTATTTACATGTCTCAGAGAGAATAGCAAAAGATGAAAAGAAATTATTACTACAAACGTAAACAAAAAACAAATAACATTTACAAACCAAAATTTACAAAACTTATTTTCAAAAACAAAATATAAAAAAAAAAGAAAAAATTCAATAAAACAAAATATTTCTTTTAATGGCAAAGAAAATGCAATTTCTTTTTTATAAAAACAATTTTCATTTAATTTAAAAAAAGAAAAAGGTTAATAGAATTTTCTATGGTTCTGTTCTATTCTTTTCTTTCTTTTAACAAAAAAAAAAAAAACGAATATTTTATTTTTAGTTTTTAGTTTTTGCATTAGAATTTTGTTTGTTTTATTTTATGTATTAAATTTTGTTTTAAGTAAACAACAATAAAAATTTTATATTCTTTATTATTATTATTATTATGAGATAAACAAACAAACCATACATACAAACAACAACAACAACAACAACAAATGTTTCGCAAACGAATCTAAATTTAAATAAATAAATGTTAAGTTTTTATTAATTCAAAAAAAAGAAATTCATTTATTTAACAAATATTTTCTTTTATTAAATATAAACAATGGATTTATGTAATCTTATTTTATATATATGTATTTTTTTTTTTTTTATTATTATTATTATTATATGCATAAATTTTAGTTGTTTTAGTTATGATGATGATGATGGTGATGATGTGTTTATGTTTATGCGAATCAATTAAACGAAAGATTAGATGAGATATGAGAATTGAATTGAATTGAATTAAAAGGAGAAAGGAGATGAAATGAGATCAGATGATAAAGATGATTATGACTATTCAATTAGTGTAATCAATATATGTATTAATTATTATTATGAATATATATTATTATTATTATTATTTTTTTTTTTTTTGTTTTTTGTCTTAATTTAATTTATTAATATTCGTGCGTATGATCAATATTAGTTAAAATATATAAAAAATATACTTAAAAAAACAAACAAACAACAAAAAAAAAGAAAGACAAAACCATAAAAATTAAAAAACAACAAAAAAAAAATTAAATTGTTTATTTATTTTTGGTTTGATTTTATTTTATTTACAATATTTTTTTTCCAACATTTAACTGCTTAGGCTGTCAAATATCATTGGGATTAATGTTCAATTTTTATACTCTTCACGCTGTGAACAGTAGAATCAGTGAGTCATGTAGTTTGTAACACACAGAACACAAACTCATTGGAATATCCGAAGTTTATCTTCTTTTTTATTATTAGAAAAACTGTCCCTATACAATTTCTTATACATATCTAACATGTTGATATTGAATAGGGAGGGGGATCTGCTCAAAACTTGAAATTTTTGTTTGTTTTTGAAACCGTGCTAGGAACAGAAGAAAGTGAACTAGAATATACCGGCAACAGATCTGTTTGTTGTTTTCTTCTGTTTAAATTCGTAAACAACCATAATTGGAGGCCAGAACTTGGGGTTCTTCACTTCAGGGAACGCTTTAGGAGACACGCTTATTTTAAACGACGAAATACGTGTATCCCTAGGTTGTAACAAATTGAATTTATATACACAAACCCTTACATTTGACCTAGAAGCAATATGTACCTATTATTTATCACCATCACAGGTAGTACAGCATCAGAGGACAGTCTAGAAAGGAAAACTTGTTTGCAAAGGGCCAATAACAACAAGAGAAGTGGTAAAGCCACACTCAAAGTGTCACTATCGTTAGGCGATGGTATTGGTGAAGACGCCAAGTATCGAAAATAGAGCATTCTGATTTGACCTCTCAGGTACCAACGTGGGGAGAAGCAGGTCTTGACAGCTTGGAGACAGATACTTTACATACGGGTGGAATTACCTGTAATACGGTGGCCACCGGATGTGAGATATGATTGCCAGGAAGGGTAATCATAGCAGGAGCAAGAGGAGAATGGGATGTTGATGAGGAGCAAGTATGGAGGGATCAAAAGAAGTGAGGAATGGTGATTGCTGTGGAGCAGGATCGTTCAAAGGAGAAGTTAACATTAAAAGAAGGGAAGGGGGCGTTGCGAAAATGAAAGTTTGTTTAAATTTGTCAAATACAGGTCAATCTGTCACAGATAGTTTCAGATCTACTGGCAATCCTGTCATCAAAAGTCCCGCACATTTTATATAGCAAATATTGTCGCCCCGTTGAGAATCAACAAAAGAAATTTTTATTAAAAAAAAAAGGAAGAACGATATTATTGGGTATGTGTTGAATGTAGCTTTTTTTAGGTGCCTTTAAATCATCGTCCTGGTTAGTAAGTCAGTGAGCAATCGGATTTGGGTGAATGCGAAGTCTGTCGTTGTAATGGCTGTTGTCAAAGTTTATTTCCTTTAAAATTCTAGGGATGCGGAAGTCATTGTGAAACATCGAGTTTCTGATAGTCCTGAGGGCCTTGTTTTGATGGACTACTTTGATTTTATTTTTCTAAATTTTCTTTTATTTTATCATCATTAAATAATAAAATTAAATAACTTTCACACAGACAGAAGACACAAAACATCGTCGTTAATCTATATTTTTGGCATGTATTTAAAAACATTAAGATATTTGTTCTAAAATTAGGTTTTACGTATATTTTGGGACTTCAAGACAACGTCTTATTCGATCATATCCGATCTGACCGATTTGCATCAACTTTGTTCTGATTGACGTTACCAAAATCTTTCATCAGACGAGTTCTGTGAGGGATCACCATCATCATTTTTATCAAGTTGGTAATTGAAATAGAGCGACAAATTCTACTAGCATCCATATTCTTTTGTTATTTTGCCGGTCTTTGAGTGATCCCCTCTTGTCCAGGATCAAAACTATCCATGGGTGAATTTCGCCACACAGAAGGCTTTTATTTTGTTTAATATGATCTTCATTTAAATTTTTTGTTACTTTGTGATTTTGCAATAAGAATATGTGCTGATTAAATGTTTAGTTTCTTCTGTGCCATTATTGCTTCTACAAATGTGAACAATTGCTGCACGAATTTTGTTGCAACAGAGACGATGATAATCTGCACACTTTGGTCAACAACTTCTTCCCTTTTTAACACCTTTTGCAACGCTTTGTCATGCACACAAAAGTTTGAAATACAATATTCATCGCCAATTTCGCATAAACCATGTGATACACAATCCGTTGACTTTTGAATGGAAATATAAATATTATAAAACAATTGCCAAAAAATGTGAATAAAAACCATAGGGCATTGTCGAACATATGTAGAAAATACTCGTATTCCATTCCAAAATAGAAAACTTTATACAAAAAACAAAAAAAAAAAATAAAATAAAATTGCGCGTTAGCCATCGTACACGTGATAGAAGTGAAACTTCTTAAAAACAGACAATGAAGTACCAGTGTTTTACGTGCTCGCCTGTCTGCGAAGACTTAAGAACACGGTGCCAAGCACATGGATTGATAAACGTCAATCAACGTCCCCTTGGATATATATCCGCAGGTCCCAAATTTAAGTCATATTTATTTTGGTAAATATGACTCTCTCCTTGGTGGGGAGCGAGGCCCATCTTAAACCTCTCAGAGAGAGAGAGAGAGAGAGAGATCATCTCAAAACAAATACAACTACATACAATATTATAAGTTTGTCAAGAAGTTTGTAATGCCGGCCACAGCTTATGCGATTGATTGCCTCATAAGCACAATATGGAAGTGAAACTTCTTTAGCAAAGGGAGGTAAATCCAAAAATTGGAAAATGAAATGTGACGAAAATCAAAATACGATGATGCTTGACAGATGTAATGGGGAGACGCACAAAACAATGCGCATTGTCTTGTGCGGGCTCGTCTGCAGCATAGAGAATGAATGCTTATGCATGAATAAGAGAGAGATAAAAAATGCTTTACTGATTGTGTTTACTTTAAGAAAGAATTTACGAACAAGTGGCCGAATAACCGAAAAATAAAATAACTCTTTTGTATTGCAACTTAAAAAAAAAATATTTCTCGTGCAGGACTCCAACCCTACTCCCTTGGTTTGCAAGTCCTACTCTCTAACCACTATGCCACGGAGACATTTCAATTGTATTTGCATAAATAGCTCCAATAGAATAATAAAAAAAATCATCAAAATTGGTCCAGCGGTTCTCGAGTTTTGCGGTGTCATGCTATTTTTTGGGTTCATTTTTATCTTTATAGAAGATCAAAAGAGTTGATTTTAATAAATTTTGATAGCTTAAACTTCTACTATACATAATAATTCCAAATCAAATTGAAAGGCGAGAACTCAAGCAAAGTTGAAACATAAAGTTGATTGTTCTTCATATGGGGGATAATTTTAATTTGAAGTTGCAAGAGACATAATGACATTGCCTTCGTCATTTTTAATGGAAGGGCGGCATCGATTGGGCCTATGGAAAGGAATTAAGTTCTCCATTGAAATGAAGGCGTCTTATAATCAAATCTACAAGTATTTTGTCTGATACAATTTTATTAAATAGAATTGAATCTTGTGTCTACATGTCTAGTAGATTGTGATTCTTCTTATTGAGATGACATAATATTGATTGTACTTCATTCATCATTTTAATTTTGTGAATAATATTATATTTTAATGTTTTATTTGATTTATTTAATTTATTTTTTAAGAAAAAAAAATAATTACAATATTTTATCCTAAATAAAATCATCATTAAAACAAAGAACAAAGCAAAGCACAGCATCAACAACAGCAGAATAATAATAATAATAAAATGTTTTTAATTGAATAATTAAAAAATTAATTCATGTTTTGTGCATTAAGATTCATTTTTACTTAAATTACCTAAGTATTTTCTCCTTTATGTTCATACAGAGATATAGAATGTTCCTTCATTATTTTACTTACTTTTAATGCAGTCCAAATTTTATGATAAGATAAAATTTCTTATATTTACAAATGTACGAGTACCACGAGTAAATAAACTACATCTATCAGTTTATATAATCCAAAATTCATATGTTCAAAGAGTCAGTTTGAATTAGCATAAGGATTAACATAAAACAAGAAAAAAAGAGCTTTACTTCGGCTATGCCGAAGTTGTTATACTCTTCATGTACCCCCACAAAACGTTTTTGTCTACGCACTTGTGATTGATTTGACTTATGCTTAAGGTAGAGTCAGTCCACACACAGTATTTCATTATTAAGATCGAAATATGCATGGCTAATGAATATCGATCAGACATTAATAATTATCAAGTTTCAGTTCGAACAAAAAAGTTTTTTTTATTGGGGTCATGAATTCATATTAGGGTTTGTATGGGAGCTATACGATCCAGTAATCCTATGGTCTTAAAATTTACACGGTTGCTGGACTTCGATCAGAGATTTATAGTATCCAAATATCATTTCAATAAAACAAAAAAAAAAAAAACATGAAAAAGTTTTTCAAACAAGAACCTGAATTAATATTTAGGTTGGTTTGGGAGGTACCCCTGCTAGTGTCTGGTTCCGATAAATGTACAGTGAAATGAAAGAAAACATCGTGCAAGTACTAAGTACTTACTGCGTGAAGAGTATAATTAGCCAACTTCGGGATTTTTTAAGCACTTTTGATATACTGACATAAATACATGCATGATCTAGACCCCAGGGTTTGCTATGCTAATGAGAGCAATGGTTCAAGTCAACTTATTTATTGACAATCAATTGTGTGTGGGGGTTTTTTTTTTTTTTTTTTTTGGTATTAGTAATGAATCATGACTGACGTCGTATAAATGTAAAAAATGAAATCGGGCAAGCTTATCTTCATAGAAATATACAATACTATATACTTTGTAATTATCTCTTGTGATCAAATAAAGATTCTATACTAATTCTTTTTGATCTCAAATGACTGAAAGAAAGAAAAATTGATTGATAGAAGATTGATATTATTCTTGGTATCCAAGTATTTTAAAGATCATTTGATTTTTCAATAAATTCTAAGTATATACCCAACTGTTTCATATGTGGCTTGTTAAGTTGGAAAATATGTTTAGTAATACAAGATTAATAATTTTGAATTTGTTTGGAATCATTTAAATGACTCCGCCAGGTGAATTTCATACCTTGGTAATAATTACACCTCCTTCCCACCATAGAGTTCTTTTTCATTATGCTGGAGAAAATATTGCAGGGTCTTAAATTGTACAAACTTAATTCCTTGGAATGTATTTTCAACATACAAATAATTATACCGTACACTTAATTTGCATAATCATAATCTCTCAAAAGCAAAACACCGCAAGTTTCCTTACTTCTATGGAGAGTGGAAATCGAATCGTTTTAGAAATCGAATGTTTCCATGATAAGGTGGTGGACCTTATTGAATATTTTTTGTATATATAATAGATCAGATCAATTCCATCAATTTGAAATTGTCTAGTCGCAGATGAGAATCCCCATATCTAATAAATCGATCTATTTATCTATCTCCATATCTATCTATCCACCTTATATTTTATCATATTGCAAATTGACGGACCATCAATGAGTGATTATAATTGTGATTATGTTTATGATTGTTTTAATCTTTTGTAGGAACATTCTTTTTCATGTATGTCCATATACAATAATAAGTATACTCGTACTCGTATCTTCTCTTATATCGTGATATACATACATGCATAAATAAGTATACTGTATATTACAAAATTACAATATAAAAATATTATATACCAACAAAACAAAAAACGAAATATAACAAAACAATCACCAAAATATTTCATAAAATTTTATCAACATTAAATTAAAAATTAAAACCATTTAAAGCAAAAATATTATGATATTGGGTTTGTAAGGTTCTCGAATGGATGACTAATTGAATTCGATGAGTTCGCTAATTGTTAAAATCTTTATTGTTGACATACATATATAATAATTAAATTATATACAAACAATTATATACATACCTAGCTAATAATATTATTATATATATAAATAACATATATACATATAAATATATATATATTTTTTTTTTAATTCTTAAGCAGATGCAATTTAGTTGCCGCTGTAGAAATTGCGATTAAAAAATCAATAAAAATACAAATAAATTATTTAAAAAGAAAAAAAAAACAAATTTAAACTATAAAGATTAAGATATATTGTAATTGTATAATACATACACATATATGTATTTATTATATATACATATGTATACACAACTAAATAAGAAAATTCTAAAGTCTCAATGAAATAAATGTAAATCGCTGAAAATGGAAAATACAAAATAATTTTTTTGTTTTTTTTTGTTTTTATAAAAACCTTTTTAAACTTAACACACACACACACAAACACAATATATATTCAGTATATTGTAAGTTTAATACAGAAGTATATACATAGTACATAGATTTATAGCATACTTAAAGACATATACTTATATATGTAGGTACATTATTATATTTAAAGAAATCGTTCAATATTATTATTAACTTTGGTCATGTTTGTACTATGATCTATTAAAAGAAAAAAAAAAAGAAAGATTTATTGTGCTTGACCTTAAATTTCAATAATTTATGAATTTAAGCACTTGGTTAGGTTTATTGTTCCATATTTAGGATGAAGGCATTTGCATTGTAGGAGTATTACTTGTATTTACAATTGCACCTATGAAATGTAAAGTTTATTCCAATATTTCTACCATGCAGTTCACAACTTGAAAATCAGAAATCAGTTCTTCTCAGTTTTTGAGAGATGATACACAGAATCTATTTGGGATCCACAGATTATTACTATTTAACAAGAAAAGCTTTGGTGTTCTTTCATTTCCAATCAATCAGGCTTCAACTTGACATATTGTCAGATCATTATGACTTCTTAATTCCTTATCCCATAAGAACATCACTCAATAAGCCTGGTTGCTGAATTTATAAATGGTGCCTGAAATGAAAAATGCATAATATTTTTTGATACTTATTACCAACCCATTCCCAATTATGATAAGATAATTCAACCATTGTAACCATTGAACAATAATTTATCATATTGAGTTTTTATACAAGAAAAGAAAAGAAATATCAACACTATTTTAAGTCCAAAGATAAATCATTTCACAAAATACTATATAATATATACTTACATACTTACATATTATGAAACAAAGTCGCCTCGCTGTGTCTGTCTGTCTGTCTGTCTGTCTGAAAGCGAAAAACTAAAAAAGTACCGAACGTATTTTCATACGGTTTTCACCAATGAAGGAATTGATGCATCAAGAAGGTTTTAAGTGTATAAGTCATTAAGGTTTTATGTAAATTGGCTGAAATATGACTATGTTTGTTGAAGATGATTGGGCAAAAATCATACCGTGGATTGAGCTAACCACATGGCCAAAGGGACGAATGAACAGTGCAACTCTCTTGATAGTCCGCCCTTTTTATTTAAATGATAATAATCTTGGACTCCAGATAGTGTTTTTGGTTTTTATGACTCATATCTTCAAGAAAACAAGTCAGAGAACCATAAATTTATATAACGGATGATAAATCAACAAGAGATTTCTGAAGCGATCTAAAATGACATTCCAAACAATGACTGTGCTGTACTGTCTATACTCATTATTCTCTTTAATGATATCCAATACAAATTTTGAGGCTGAAATTCGTACGCTGTACCAAGATCTCCCAATGAAGTGTAGATATTGTAAAACAAATTTATAAAGTTCTTGTAAAGTAGCAAAAAAATCGATGGCTGCAAATACAGATTCCGCTGCACAGAGATCTTCTAAGTTTAAAGAATGAGCGGCGCAAGGGTCTTAATCTGCTAAAGCATTTTATGATTTTATTCGTGTCTAAAGTGGCGAATATATATCTGACATATTACTTGTTCATGACAGTTCATTATAAGAAACTACCACTGCGGGGATATCCAATTCCCTCTGAATGTCCTCAAAATGGCAGTCTTATTATTTCAAGTCATTTGAAACATTCTTGAGTTACTAGAGCTCGAGCTCTTTTTATGAGTAACATTAGTTTTCCATGTCATGAAACTCTTTGCATTGTTTCACCATTTCTACCAAATAGTAGACATGGAACACTAAAATCACAGACCCTTTAATCTCGAAATAAATCAACCAAACCAATTTCTCCATTTCTCAAGAAACTTTGCAATACATGTTTAGAGCAAGACCTCGTTTTATCACTACAAACTCTCATAGAATTTTTAATATCATTCTCTGGTGTACTGTTTATAGTATACTAGCCTTACCCGGCGTGCGTTGCTACGTCCCCTGTGCGTACCCAGTTATTAAAAAAAAAAAGAAATGGGCCAAGTGCAAGTGAGACTCGTACACGGAGGGGTTTGTATGGGAGGTACTCTTCCTAGTGGTCCGATTTGACTGATTCCAACAAATTTACCGCACCTATGTTAAAAACTTATAGTGTCTAAATTTCAGTTCGATAGATCAAAAAACAGAAAAGTTTTTCCAATAAGAACCTGAATATTAATGGGGCTTTGTATGGTCCGATCAAACTGAAATTTCGACAATATAAGTTTCTGATGTATACCCACCAACCATCCAAATTTCAAGATAGTGGGATTACTGGATCGTATAGCTGCCATACAAACCAAAATGTTTCTTGTATTGGGACCCCTTTAAGTTTTCGAAAATATTTTAGTTTTAGTATTTGTTGCTGATGCCCGGATAGAACTACACATTCTCTGAAAATTTCAACCCTCTAGCTATTGCGGTTTTTAGGGCATGACCCAAGGACGGACAGACGGACGGACGAAATAAAACCTATCCTATCCTATGTCCGTCTCCTGGTTCTAAGCTACCTCCCCACCAATTTTCAGCCAAATCGGTTCAGCCATTCTTGAGTTATAAGTGGCGTAACAAACACGACTTTCTTTTATATATATAGATATCCATATGCACTATTTATCCTGCCGCCCTTAAAATCATGCCACCCTGTGGCCTAGGCGTAATTCCAGCAGTGGTAGTTTGGCACAGGACTTATTGAGTAATATATTCAAACTTATTAAATAATGAAAATCATTATAATCAGCCGGATTCGCGCCCATAATTTTGTAATCTTTAATCTAATCAATGTAAATAAATCTCAGAGAGAGAGAGAGAGATAGATAGATAGATAGATTTAGTACATAGTTATGTGTTTTGATGTTTAATTATAATTTTGTACATACAACATTCTAAAATATTCAAACATAGTATACCTCCAAAATATTGGGAAGTTTGGTTCTTTCAAATGGTGGATCTTGATTTAAAGAATCTTTTTGTGAACCCACATACAGTAACGTGTGTTACGTGTGTTACTGTGTGTACCAATCTTTAGCGTTCAAGACTTTTTACTTTCTACACGAAATTTCTGACCAATTTTTTGATCTCTAAATATAAATGTTTCATGAAATAAACTTGAAATAATTTTGGTCTGTTCATATTACAAATTACAACTTCCTAGCTCTTATAACTTTCAAAAACCAAAATGAGTCCAGACTATCAGCGCGACAGAGATAGGCAACCTGATCTGCTTTCTTATCCAGCATAGGTATACTACATATTATATATACTCTGTATATACTATACATATGCATGTGGCCATAGTAGATTTATTATGAATCTGAGACATACTTATAAGCAATAGTATTATCACGTTACCTTCAACAGTCGATATAAACTGAAATCAAAATTTTACAATTTTAAATATTTTTATTTTATACTTTATACAATTAAATTGACGAGATCACTACTGCTAATAAATAATGAATGTATATAAAATCATTTCAAAGAGACAAAAAAAAAAAAAAAAAAACTACACTTTGCTATAAGTAGTACAACATTTTTAAAGTCTCTAAATTGTTAATTGTAAAACAAACATTTACTATATATAGGAACTACGAAATACTTTAGTAATTAAAATACATGATTTTCCATTTCTATTATTGGACTTGGGTTATGTTCGTACAATATTATAGATGACACACACACACACATTTATTATTAATTAAGTCATGAAAATATAGTAAATATATGTTACATGCAATACAAATTCAACAACTCAAATCGCACATCTTCATCTTGATAAGTAGGAGAAGAATTAGACGAAATATTCTAAGATCCTGGAAGGCCGACAAAATGCATGCATTTATGTAAATGTAATATTCACATTATCCATTTAAACAAAAACACAAAAAAATAAATATAATAAACATTAGAATAAAGCCATTCATTGGAATATTATAGAACGCAATCACCTACATATATTGAAATAATCCTCGAATCAACTCAACTAAAATTTCTATGTATAATCTAATAGAGTCAGAATATCTCTCACATAACACAATTTATATGGTGTCAGAGCCTTTAAAGTTTCTAGTATTTTCAAGAAAGAATAAACAAGAAGTTGGAAAGTTCGGTCTTACCAAAAATATATCTAGAACCTTTCATACCAGCGGTGACCTATAGAAAAACATCTTAAAAGATCTAAATGTTGGAACCAATTCTAGTGCATTGCCTTAAACCCTGAGAAATATTTGATTATTAAATGAATAGTTAGAATTAATTTAAAATATATTTAAAGTTATTGCATTGTTCGAAAAGATATTGGATGAATTTACCATATAACTATAACTTCTAATCGGAATAAAATCCATTATTACTTATAACATTTTTCTTTTTTTTTTTATCTCGGAAATGCATCACCTTTATCTTTCTATTTTAAATAATATTATAGTCACATTTCAAGTCGAAAGTATTGATAAGAACTGAAAAGCGTATTTCATGTACAATCAATTTGATATTTTCCGAATTGTTTTGGGGACGCGCATATGAACTACAATAGGCGTTTACATTCAATTTAAATATTGTATCTTGAACTCCCCAAATCCGTTTTGATCAAACTACTTTTGTAACGTTGTGTAAAAGATAATCCTTTTTCAAGAATTCGGTGATTCCAACTATACAAAAACTGACCCACACACACATACGTGAATATAACAAATAAATATTGTAGATAATTTTTATGAAACACAAAATAATACATATTAAAAAACATACTGGTATGTACTTACATTAGTAGCGATAATTTTATAGGCAAAATCTTAATCTTAAAATTTATCTGAATGTTATTTCAAATATACTACAATATATACATACATATATAGTATTTATATTGTAATTAGGAAATAACCATTAGGCTTTAATTCTCGCAATCCAATAATAATATTTCCTATATCATTTGGTTCTTAGATGTATCCGCAAATTTAATATCTTAGTATCAATAACATTATCATAAATAAGTAATATGAATAAATGGAAATGAAAATGAAAATGAAGACGAAAACCAATTTATAATGAAAATATCCTTCAACTTTGGTCAGATTACCATATATAGAATATCCTGCACACAAATATTTCATGTAGAAATCTATTATACACACACATATCTACATATGTGTGTGGTTAAAAGAAATAGTAATCCGATTGTTTATGTAATTTTTAAAACGAACTATGAATTCTGAATGGAGTCCCTAATTTCTTAATGAAAGAAGTTTTTCAAATAAAATCAAACAGATTGGCTAAACAACTAATTTTGAAACACTGTACTACAATATATATACAAACTAGGGTATCCTGCCCGACGTCGTACGGCCAATCGGATTCCTTAAACTTCACTTTCAGTAGAACGCAAGTGGATTGGGCCATACCTACAGTTGCGGTTTCGCACCATCGCTATTAATAAGTTGAATTGCAATTCTGGTATTTCATTTTTGCTTCCCGCTGCACTTTAATTTGGCTAAATGGATAGTCAGTCACATTAATAATTCCAGTGACTTACCAAATCCACAACAATGCACAGCTCCCTGGTCTTGCCTTAAGTGTTATTGTATTATTGAGTCCTTTAATTTATTCAAAACTAACTGTAGTACATTGCGCAGAATCAGACAAATCAAATGCAGTATTTGATCCACCAATTTCTCGACAACAGCGTCACATATCGAATCCAAAAGTACTCTGTTATGTTCAAGGCTAAAACCAACCATGCACGCATTCACAAAATGTCATTGCAATCAGATGAACGAACGGTATAGCCGCGCATAAGACTCAATATGAACACACATAAGAGAAGTTCAGTGACATACACACTCATAGAAGAATTATATATATAAAGATTTTGAATCTAAATCATTCTCAGATCCCCTTGAACGCACACAAAAAATTTCATCAAAATCGGTCCAGTCGTTTAAGAGAAGTTCAGTGACATACACACTCACAGAAGAATTATATATATAAAGACATACTTGTATGTATGTAATTTCACATATTCCCAAATCTTATATTTGTATGAGGGTGATTCTGGAACGAAGACGTTGAAAAATCTAATCAATTGAAATTACTACTTTTAATAATTGGAAATACTATTTCTATTAATCGACAGTACTACTTCTAGTAATTGCAAGTACTACTTCTAGTAATCGGAAATACTACTTCTAGTCATTGAAAGTACTACTTCTAGTAATAGGAAGTACTATTTCTATTAATCGGAAGAAATACTGCTACTAATGGGAAATACTACTTCTAGTAATTGAAAGTACTATTGTACTTCCAGTAATCGGAAATTATTTTAAACAACAACCCAACATTGTACAAATTTTCTCTTTGATTTAATGAAAGCTACAAAGTATTTTGAATTAAGAAGATGAATAGATATAGCAGGGATCAATTGCCATATGTTTATTGATGGCTCTTTCATACAATATTTACGACACAGTATATACAAGTATGCATAACATATGACATTACCAATATCCCCATATAGTGATAGATTTTAATGTGTGATAGATATTGTAATCTGAACTTAAGTTTAGTAAATTTTTGTTTCGTTTTATTAAATTTGCCTGTCATCATAACAAAACTTAAACTTGTTAAATTTTCCATTTTCGTATTATTTATCCAAAAATTTTGAAAATTATGTATGTTGTATGTTTGTAATCTCATTCGCATGTAAAAGCGTTTCATCAAAATGTGCCTTTTTCAGTTGTTGTTGTTGTTGTTGTTGTCAGTATAATTAACATATTACAATAAAAATACATATAAATAAAAAAAAATATAAAATAAAAACCAAAATGTAATAAAATTAATTATTGTATTGTATTTTATTAATTATAACAAATGATAAATAAAAAATTTTTTATTAAAAAGTAAAAAAAAAAAAAAAATGATAAGAATGCAAAAATATTATGAATTTATCAAAATAAATAATTGAAATTGTTTATATAAAAATACAATAATAATATGAAAATAATAGGTAAAAAAAGAAAAGGAAAAAAAGGTTAATTAACAAAGAAACCCGAAAGAATAAAAAACTTAATAAAGTTTTCCCAAACCTTATGAAACCCTAAAAAAAAAAAAATGAAATATACCAGTATATTAAATAGTAAATACAAGGAAAATGGTAAAATATATACAAGCATAATAAAAACAAAGCCGATAAGTATTAATCATATATTGAAATTACATTATATTAAGTAAAAATGCATTAATCATTAAAAATAATAAAACAAATAAAAAAAAAGCACAAACTATTAACTTCGGTTCACCGAAGTTTACATATCTTTTACCCCACCCCATTTATTATGTTGAATCTATTTGCAAAAATTTTCCATGCAAAACTCTTTAAGTACCAACATACATGGAAGTAATGCCAATGGATTTGCAATAGATTACAAAAGTAGTCACCCGCTAACTTTGTTTCGGTGTCCACTGAATTCAATTAAATACAATTTTTTAAATTCTTATTCTTGGAGATGCTTACTCGTATATATCGAAGCTGTATCAGCTTTGGGTCCAATCACTTTAATTTTAACAAATATTCTACAAAGATATCAAGATGAGTTCGGTCTTAACAAAGCTGAGAATCAATATAGTTTAAAGATATTCAAAGGGACATCGGATATTTTCAAATGGGGTCTCTGACATATAGATAATTCTATACTTCACAATGATGATGATAATACCAATTTACACAAGTGTGAGAGGTATAAAAAATAATAAGAGTAAATAAAAATCATTAACTTAATTAAAAATGCGTAAACATTTTATGAAAAGCACATGTAGGCATGCATCACTTACATATTGTATGACAAAGTACATATTACTGGACTCCAGCTTTAGTAGCAGGGCATTAAACACTAAGCACTGATGAATTTAAGAAAAATCAAAAGAATCCATTCTGGGCATATACCCATGGCAATCACCTTGCAATCAACCTGTTGAACAACAGCAGGCAACCCCGACGCCTGAAAAGGCAACATCCCTTAGACCTCCGATCTTTTCTAATATGTTATGGATCTATGATATTTCTATATCTTCTTATGACCCAGCGAGGTCAAAAGCTCAGAAATTTCTTTTAGATGAATAACTCAATAGTTAAAGTTTAGTACTTGGTTTGTCGGGCCAAGTGGTTACACTCTAGGTTTATTGGGATGCTCTGACCTAAGCATAATTTCATTTTGTATCCCCTGCGACTAAAACCACAGTCTATATAATCGCATGGCAAATACATAACATCATCTCTTTGTTAATCTGCACTCGCACTTAACGTGTAATTTTTCTCATTATTTTTATTTACATTTTTAATTCAATTAAATGCAAAATCAGATAAAGAAAGAAGATATAAAGTAAAGTAAAGTAAAGTAAAGTACAGTAAAGAAAAACAAGCAAACTTTAGTGAAATGTATGAAAAGTTCCTTTGCTGCATGACAAAATGCATGATTATCATTATGATTATAATGTTATTTATGATGATAGTTTTGATGATGTTGATGATGATGATAATAATGATCTACCAAAAAGTGTCCTCGATTTATGTATATAAAAAATATTTAAAATAAATAAATAATTGCAAGTGAAATGGAAAAAAAGGAGCTACTTATAAGCCACCATTTCTTTTTGTTCAGTTTCCTGAGCTTTGTAGATATAAACAAAAATAAGTCAAGTGCGAGTCTGACTCTCACATGGAGGGTTCCGTATCCGTAATGGGAGGTGTGAATAGGACATTGTAGCCTTAGTAATAGGGTTCAGTTTGTTACCTTTTGGGGACGGAACCCTAATAAGTAAAAATAAGTAAACATGAGAAAAAGGTTCAAAGGTCGAATATACTATGAAATTATATATACATACTTATATAGATAAATTTAAATAAATAATAAAAAAATAAAAAATAATAATATATAAAAATAAAAGTAAAATACAATAAAAATCTCACCAATAAAATAAAACAAAATAAAATTGAAAATTGAAAATTGAAAATTGTATTGAACAAATTGTGTGAAAGCAAGAAAAATACTTAATATTATACATTAAATTAAACATAAATACATATATAAAATTTAGTTAAATATTTACTTATATTACGTTTCGTTACGTTACCTTACGTTAAGTTGCGTTGCCTTACGTTTCTGTAAAAAACAAAAGAAAATATTTTTAAACAAATTCCAATAAGGCATTACATTCTCTAATATACTCACTCAATCAATCAATCAATCAATCAATCAATCAATCATAACTCATTCGCTCCCTATAAAATTGCTTTCTCTTTCTCTTCAATCACTTACCCAATCGTTCAATCTGTCAATGTCATTAATCATTCAATTCATCTTTAAGAATAATAAACCAAAAGAATAAGCGAAAAATATAAAATATCAAATAAGTTAAAAGCGAATTTAAGTGAAAAATGCAATAAAAAATAAATAAATAAAGTTGCCACATTAGAAATTCACTTGATCTGATCTGATTCGATCAGATCCGATAGATGTTCGCTATAGTAATTGATTGTGTATATGCGTTCTAGCAACAAACATTGAGAGTTAAAAGAAAAACAAAAAAATTTAAAAGATTAGCAAAATAAATAAAAGGATAAGAGAAAATCCTAACACAAAACTAAAAAAAAAAAAAACTTTATCGTTACATTTTCATTATGAATTCAAATTGTTCGTTCATCCGATAAATAAATAAATAAAAAATAATAAAGCAGACATCAATAAGAAAAATAATATAAGTATAATAAAAAGATAAAAAATAAAAAAATATTAACATAAATTTAATATTGTTTTTAATTGAAACATGTGAACAAGTGAAGTGATAGAATTTCTAAAGTTTTTTCATTACAGCTTGTTATTTTAGGATCCTGACTCAATCTCAATTTCCGGTTATTTTATTCACAGAATGTGTTTTTGTTACCGACCGAATAGAGCTCGCTTCATCCGACTATAACGTAATAACATAATATGTAACATGTTTTACTTTACGTTTATTTTATTAAAACTTTTTTGACGACAATTTGTGACTTGCATTGCATTTATTTCGGAAATAGGTGAACGTCGAAATCTTATTGCAATGCCAAAATGGTTTCTAGAATATTTCCAAATATATCATCGGTATTTCAATGATATCCAAACCAAACTGAGGAAAAGCTTTCATTTCACCGTTCCCAAGTGACATAAGAAACTGAACCAATTGAATTTCATGAGGAAGGTGTCACAATGAGTGTTTCGAAATTCAGATTACGATGTAATAAAATTTTCGATGAGTGTAATACGTGAACCATGAGGAACAACTAGCAAGATTTGTCTCCAAATAATTTTTCTTTATTCTCTCCCGAGGTGAAATCTTTCAGCAATTTGTCAATTAATTTCAAAGAGTGAAGATTTTCTTACAGACTACAGTCAGCATATTTCTTATATCGAAACTCTTCTAACAATCGGATATTCTTCAGACTCATAAGCCTGTATGTCAAGAACTTGGTCTTCTAACCCCTGTTTTTTTCTCTGCTGATTCCCTTTTCGGTGGTTTCACCTCCCATACAAACCACCCATTTGAATTCATGTTATCATTAGAAAAACTTTTTTGTTTCTTGTCCTAACGAACTGAGACTTGGACATTATCAGTTTCCAAGATAGGCGCAGTACATTTATTGGAACCAGCCGAATCGGACCACTAAGGAGGGTACCTCTCATACAGCACAAGTGACACCGAACGGTCAGTTCGTCGAAAAGAGGTGGTCAGTCCAGAAATCGTCGATTAAATCCATGGAATGATACTGGACGATCGGAAATTGAAAGTGCGTGAGATTGCTGAGACTGTAGGCATCTTTACACGAAGTTTTCAATCATGTTTAATGGCTTACGTAGATTGTGAGAAAACTTATTGTCCAAACAGCAATCATTTGTAAATTAAATTCATTGAATCTTCGTTGTATACCCACAACTTTCAGAGGAATCGCTTCTACCGAAGTTGATGTACTCTTCACGCACCCCCTAGTAAATGTTTTTGCCTACGCTCCTGTGAATGAGAATTCAGAAATATTTGATTATTAATACATACGGCATTTCCACATTGAGACCGCAAAAATTTGTATAGGAGTTGGGGTCTTGGAATTTACATTTGAATTTGGTTAGACACCTATACTGTTAAAATTTCAGTTCGATAACACAAAAACCAAAAAAATAATAATTGGCACAAATGGTTAAGTTCAATTGATTTATGTGATTGACACTTGAAAACTTGTATATTTTGCCAATATCCTTAAGAGAAACGAAAGCAAACTGCCTACTTATCTATCATCTACTGCATGGTGTATTTCTTGCAGAAATATGATCTAATGAGCAATGATATAGCAGCACAATATCTTCTTACTGTTGCAGGCAAGTCAACAACATTATATATACAATTGACAAGAATTTTCAAAGATCTGCTACTGTGTGCCTCCTAACTTTATCTATATAATTAAACGGCAAACACTGAAATTGTGAAGCCATTCCTGCTTACACCACTGAATCGATTTTGGCAAAAAAAATACCAATTCGCAAGATTTGCACATCTCAATTTTATCAAAAGTGGTTTAGTTTCTTAGATAAGAAAAGAAGGTGTTAAAGATAACCTCTT